>JZKD02S1763338.1:5146-16312 GCA_000966675.3 Picea glauca
TTTTTGAAAGTATATCAGCTTCCTTGTTGCATTCTCTGTAAATATGTTGAGCTTTAAGCTATGTGAAATTCATGTGGAGATCTCTAATCTTTTTCATCAAGGGCTACAATGAAACCACCTGTAGATTGTTTGCATTAGTAAACCAATCAATAATAACTTTTGAGTCGCCTATCAACTGCAACCTTGTTACCATTTTAAAATGAGCAAAGTATAAAATACACCACAATGCTATAAGTTTAGCCTTGGTATTAGAGCCACTGCCACAATTCATTTTGATTCTAAAAGTACCCAACACTAGGCATTTAAAAAAAGCTCCTTCTCCACAAATCCCCCCCCTTTCTTGTGAAGAACCATAAAAAAAACCCACATCTCGATCCCAAAAGAGTAAGGGTGGTCTATCAATCCTCCTTTCCTGCCTGTTATCTCCTAATTTTTTTGCTCCCAGATCCTGTAAAATAATTGAACATACTTTGTCCCTATTCAAAGGTCTATCTTCAAAGATAGCAAGGTTTCTATGTTTCCATATCTCCCAACATATTAGACCTAGGATTTCTATTCTTTCTCCCCTCCTTATTTTCTATTTCAGGATACAATCACTTACCTGTCCTCCTTCCCAAACACCATCACAATTTAAATCCTTAAGTACTGAATTCAAAATTTATTTAGTAAAGTTACAATCCACAAATAAGTGATTCATAGTCTCCTCACAAATCCCACATAGAATACATCTTCTAGGGCCATGAAAGACTATTTTAACTATGTTTTTCCAAGTTAGTATTCTTTGTTCTAACAGTAGCCACATAAAAAGTTTAATTTTTAATGGCAATTGTCATTGCCAAAGATCAATATACCAAAAAACAGGTTCAGTCACTTCATCCTCCCAACATTTGAACTTCATAGGATTTCTTTGCACATACTTGTCCACTTTTGGTATCCCAAGACCATATTAATAAATATTTATCATTATTCAATTCAATTCCCAAGCTTTATAAACCTTTTACATAGTTATTCCATTCATCTTTTGAGTCTCCTTCAAATCCTAAAACCTCTACCTTTATCCACCCAGGTTGTCTTGTGTTATCCAGATCCACTGATCTTATTTGTGACAAGAATTTTAATTCTAGCTCCTTTAGTTTTGATATAAGATTCTTTGATATTTGATCAAAGTTATGAGACCCAACCTAGGGATCAATACCAATTCTAACATCCCTTCCATCTACTGGCTTCGAGGCTAGCCAATCATTTATAATACTTAAAGAGGAAGTAAGAGCCCTCCAAATATTAGAGCCACTAGTCCACTTTATGTTACCTTTCCTAAGCCATGAAAGCACATACTTCTTCCTACTATACTTTTTAACAATTATCTCATGCCATAATCCAGGTACCATGAGGCACCTCCACAAGCTTTTTGCTACAAGGGCTTTCCCAAAAGTAAATAATTTTTTTATACCCCACCCTCCCATATTTTTAGGTTTGGCTAGTTTATCCCATCTTATCAAATGTATCCCTTCTTTATCCTTTTTTACATACCACAAAAAACTAAACATTTTCCTTCTGATAATATTGAGTATACATTTTTGGGTCTTAGCCAGAGATAACCAATAAACAAGTATACTTTAAAGTACAAATTTAGCTAGTGTTACCCTTCCCCCTAAGCTTAACCATCTTAGACTCCATATTGCTATCCTTCTCTCAAACTTTCTCACCAACCAATACCAATCAGACTTCTTATAAAAATTGGGTTTAAGAAAACAACCAAGATACTTGAAACTTATATCTATTGAATTTACATCATAAGGCAGAATCTCCTTCAGTAAAGCTAATTCCTCTGTTGTCCATCCAACTTCAAGAAACATTGATTTATGTGGACTAAAGGCCATATCAGTTGCTTTAGTAAACAATTCTAAAATGTCCTTATATAAAATTCACTCACCAAAACTGCCATTCCCAAACAGAATTATGTCATATACAAATATTAAATGAGTTATGTATAACCCTCTAGCCATAGGAATGCCTTCTAAGTTATTATCTCTAACATGTTACTTTATAGCTCTACTTAATCCTTCCACAACAAGAAGAAAGAGAAAAGGGGATAATGGGCACCCTTGTCTTAATCCCCTTTTGCTTTTAAAAAAATATGTAGGCTTTCCATTAATCAAAACAATAGAGTTTACAGAGGTTACACACCCTACAATCCCATCACTAGCTTCTAAGCTCAATCCCACATGTAGCAGAACCAGTCTTAAGAAACCCCAGTCAACTATGTCATAAGCCTTTATCATGTCTAGTTTGAGAACCAAGGCTTTGGTATTTTTAACCTTGATACTATGCAAAACTTCTTGAACTATGCCAATAGAGTTGGTGATTTGTCTTCCCTCCAGAAATCCAAAATGTTCTTTTGATATGCCATAGGACAACGAAGTTTTAACTCTATTGGCAATAATTTTTGTTATGATTTTATACAACAGGTTACATAGAGCTATGGGCCTATAATACCCGAAATTTCCCGTATTCTCACTCTTTGGAATCAGAGCAAGAAAATTTGCATTCAAATCTCCAGAAACCCTCCCATTCTTTCTATATTATTCAATCATCTCCACTAATTTATCACCCAAAATGTTAGAAAAGGCTAGAAAAAACTCTATGGTCTAGCCATCTAGCCCAGGGATTTTTGAAATTTAAATCCTTCGAGAACTGAAAGAACTTTTGCTGAAGATACAGGTAAGGTTATCCTTTGATTATCTTCTTCTATGAACATCCTAGGATAATTCCTTAAGATTTCCAGTTGATCACTAATGGAAATGTTCGGGTGGGCCATGAAAATATTTCAAAAGAAACCAACTGCTTCTTTTTGTAGTTCTTGTTTTCTAGAAATTGTTGTCCCATCCTCCTTAGACAACTTCAAAAATAGTATTGATCTAATTTCTAGCGTTAGCATAGGCATGATTTTTTTGTGTGTTTATATCACCTGATGCTAGCCAGTTTAGTCGAATCTTTTGCTGCCAGGTTTCCTCTTCTTGTCTCAAAAGAAACATTTTTCTTTGCTCTTTTTCAACAATCATCTCTCTATCCACCTCATTCTCAAATCCACCAGGAAGATTTGAATAACTTATATCTAGTTCCACCTCCATCTTAACCAATTCTTCCTTTGCTTGTTTATTTTTCTGTTTTCTCAATTAATCATCCAAACCTTGAGTATTTTTAGCTTATGTACCATTGAATCCATAGGATTTAAGGTCGTTGTTCCCAACAGTACAACCTGATGCAAGAGCATCGCCAACATCAAGCTAGCCAGCGCGGAAGCAAAAGACAGCTGGACAAGCACAACTGCAAATTTTGAATTTCTCTTGGAGTTGATGTGCGAACATAAATGTGGCAATTTAATGAAGCGCACTTGTATAATGTAAACGGACCTTGAGAAATTCGCTCTCGTCCTTAATAGGTAGAAGGCATTTAAAGTAGTTAATGCAAGTAGGTAGAATTCAATTCTAGATTAGACTGCTTGAGAGCGCAAGAGGGAAACGGGATATAGACACCCTCATTGTGTATTGTATGATAGTAGTGAGCATAGAAGAAGAAGAGAAGCAGAGAGCTATGTAAGAACACCCATGTACAAACATTTGGATTAATAGAAGAGTTTGATTCAAATTCATGGTTTTGAGTTTGTTCTCTGTGTATTGATGTTAAATGATATGCTCATGAATGTTTTCTTCCTGTTATACATTTTCTTTATATGCTACGTATATGATTTCATGTTTGAGTTTGAAGTCTGAAAGGAAGTAGGAATGAGTTTCAATTGTTTCTCTATCTGAACAAGGATTCCTCCAAGGAGTGCAGTTGAAGTGTCCGCAAGGAGTGCGTTGACAAAGGGTTCAAATAGAGATAGCTTTTGTTCTCATTCACTCTGAGGTGCAGACAGGCACAGGAGCCATGCAAGGAGTGCGCAGGCTGAGCAAAGTCTTAGGGTGGTGAACCTGAGTGAAGGCATTGAGGGACTATTGTTGCAGGTGTGCGTAGAGTCAGAGGAAGTTCAACACTTGGAAGTGTCTGAAAGTTGCCGCAAGGAGTGCGCGCAAGAGTCTTTTCTAAGGTTCAGAGTTATAAGAAAACTCAGGAAGGACAAGGCCTTCGAAATTGTTGTATGATAGTGCAGGGAAGCTACGACTGTAAGTTTGTAAGAAGCGTCGCAAGTTCGCACTGCAGGTGGTCAGTTGGTGAAAGAACACTTGGTCATTTCGCAGGAATCGCCAAGGAGGAACGGGCGATCGGAATTCTCGGAGAAGAATCTCCGAGTTTTCGTGAGTCGTCAGATCTCACAAAGGGGTAGGAGAGATATGGTGCATATTCCCAAGAGGTTCAAAGCTCAAGAGGGGCATGACCGTAGATCCGAGTCACAAGGACCATCGGATTTACTCGTAGATTTCATATTGGGTTTTCGTGGGTGGAAGTCCCATGAATATTGCAACAGGAATCGCAAGTCTTACAAGTCTTACAAGTGTCTAGATAAGAAGAAGGAAAGTGGAGAATCTCACATCGCTGAGGCACAGAGGCAGGATATTGAGATAGAAGACGCTAAAGGCGGAAGATCGTTGATGATGCGAAAAGTCCTTTTGACACCCGAGAAGGAGGTGGAGAGTTCAGTCCAAAGGACCAGACTTTTCAGAACTTCTTGCAAGACCAAGGATAGGGTATGCAAGGTCATTGTAGATAGTGGTAGCATGGATAATATTGTTTCTACGAAGATGGTAGAGAAGCTGGAGATGGAGACGACTGATCATCCAAGCCCATATAGAGTTTCGTGGCTACAAAAAGAACATCAGGTAACTGTCACTAAACAATGTTTAGTTGAATTTAAGATAGGAGGATATAATGATAAGATATTGTGTGATGTCATTCCTATGGTTGTTTGTCATCTATTGCTGGGAAGACCATGGCAATATGACAAAAATGTGATTCATGATGGGAGAATGAACACATATACCCTGGAGAAGAATGGGAGGACACACATGTTTCTTTCGATCAAGGATAAGGGGGTGAAGCCGGAAGTAAGCAACACAATACTTCTCATGAGTGGGAAAGAACTTCTTACAGAGGTTAAGAAGAAGGAGGATCCACAGTTCATTATGGTCAGAAAGCCAAAGATTGTTTTGACAAACACAAGAGTAGATGATTTACCAGAAGAGGTTCAGGAACTGCTAGAAGAGTTCGTTGACATTGTAGTGGACGAATTACCTCGTTTGTTGCCACCGATCAGAAGTGTGAGTCATCATATTGATCTCATACCAGGAGCCAGTTTTCCAAATAAAGCTGCGTATAGATTGACGTTGTAAGAGAACGAAGAGATTAAAAGGCAAGTCCAGGATTTGTTGGACAAAGGTTTGGTCACATAAATCTTGAGTCCATGTGTTGTTCCAACAGTACTCAGTCCGAAGAAAGATGAGGCTAGAGGATGTGTACTGAATCGAGGGCGATCAACAAGATAACCATCATGTATAGATTTCCATTGCAGAGGATGGATCATTTGATGGATTGCTTGAGTGGAGCAAAATATTTTTCAAAGATTGATTTGAAAAGCAGTTATCACCAGATCCGCATGAGAGAAGGTGACGAATAGAAGACAACATTCAAAACAAACAAAGGGTTGTATGAATGGCTTGTTATGTCGTTTGACTTAACAAATGTGCCAAGTACCTTCATGAGGTTGATGAATGAAGTCCTGAGGGATTTCATTGGGAAATTTGTCATTGTGTATTTAGATGACATATTGGTTTATAGTAAAACAATGGTAGAGCATCTGAAGCATTTGGCTACAATGATGCAGAAAATTCAGCAGGAGAAGTTGTTGATAAACATGAAGAAGTGCTCATTCATGAAGATGGAGCTCATTTACTTGTGATTTGTTATTTCTGCAAATGAGTTAAGGATGGATCCAGATAAGGTGGAAGTGATTAAGAATTTTCCATCACCGAAGAATGTTTTTGAGGTGAGAAGTTTTCACGGGTTGGCTAGTTTCTACCAGAAGTTCATTAGGAATTTCAGTGGAATTAGTGCAGCGATGATGGACACAGTGAAGAAAAGACACAAGTCTTTTCACTGGACAGAAGAAGTCGAAAAGAGTTTTAATCTGTTGAAGAGGAAGATTATGGAACAACCAGTTCTGGTGTTGCCGGATTTCCGAAAGACATTTCAAGTGAAATGTGATGCAAGTGGATTTGCAATCGGGGCAGTCTTGAGTCAGGAAGACAGGCCGATAGCATACTTCAACGAAAATATGAATGAAGCGAAAGTGAAGTACTCCACTTATGATAAGGAGTTTTATGTTATTGTTCAAGCATTGAAGAAATGGAGGCATTACTTGATCCCGAAGGAGTTTGTCTTGTACAGTGACAATCATGCGTTGCAGTTTGTGACTCAACAAGAAAAGTTGAATCAGAGACATGTCAAATGGGTTGAGTATATGCAAAATTTCACTTTTGTCATAAAACATATTTCTGGTACTGCTAACAAAGTTGTTGATGCTTTGAGCAGGAAGTTTTTTCTATTGCAGGAGTTCAGAGTCAAAACGTTGGGTTTTGATGATCTCAGGGACATGTACGCTGATGATCCAGATTTTAAGGAGGTGTATGAAGCAACTGAGAATCCAGTTCTCGTAGATAGGAGCCAATGGATAGACTACATGATCTAGGAAGGATTACTGTTTAGAGGTAATCAACTATGTATTTCAAAATTCTCCCTGAGGGAGAACTTGTTGAAGGAGAAACACAGTGGAGGATTGGCAGGGCACTTTGGTCATGAAAAGACATTCGCAAAGTTGAATGAGTCATATTTTTGGCCGAGAATGTGAGCAGATGTCAAAAAAATTATGGAAAAATGAAGAATTTGCCAGCATTCGAAGGGGAGGAAGCAGAATGCAGGGTTTTATCAACCATTTCCCATACCAGAGAGGTCGTGGGATGAAATTAGCATGGATTTTGTATTGGGGTTGCCTAGAACAGAAAGACGTTGTGATTCAATCTTTGTGGTGGTGGATAGATTTTCCAAGATGGCACACTTCATTCCATGTCAGAAAACCAGTGACGCAACTCACATTGTGAATCTGTTTTGCAAAGAAGTCATTCGACTTCATGGCTTACCAAGAAGCATAGTTTCGGATCGAGATACAAAATTCATAGGGAATTTTTGGAGGACCTTATGGAAGAAGTTGGGAACTAACTTGTCGTTTAGTTCAGCTTATCATCCTCAGACAGATGGACAGACAAAGGTGGTGAAAAGAAGTCTGGGAGACTGTTTGAGAAGCTTGGTGACAGAGCACCACAGCTAGTGGGACAACATATTACCACAGGCAGAGTTTGCTTATAATGACTCGGTCAACAAGAGCATAGGGAAGAGTCCATTTCAGGTTGTCTATGGCATGCAGCCGAGAGGAATTTATGAACTGAGGGATTCAGAATAGACTGCGACTAGGAGCGCTAGTGCAGAAGATTTCGCAGAAGCGATGAAGGAACTTCACAGTTAGGTGAAGGAGCGATTGTAGAATTCAAGCCAGGAGTATAAGCGTAGGGCAGATCAGCACAAGAGACAACTTCAGTTTGAGGTTGGTGACTTGATTCTAGCACATTTAAGGAAGGAAAGGTTCCCGAGAGGAACATATAATAAGCTAAAGATGAAGAAAATCGGGCCGTGTAAGGTCTTGAAGAAATTTGGGACGAATTCTCACGAGATTGAATTACCCGATAGGATCGGAATTTCTCTGATATTCAATATCTCGGATTTGTACCCATATAAGGTTGAGGAAACAAGGATTGAAAATGAGCAGCCAGTGATCCAGTGGTGAAAGCAAATTCCAGTAGCAGAAAGGCCGCAGATGGAGTGCATACTGGACAAGAGAGTGAATAAAAAAACCAGGTGGAAAGAATACTTTGAGTATCTGGTCAAATGGAAGAACCATCCAGTTGAAGATGCCAGCTGGGAGAATGAAGCAGAGATACAGAAGAATGGACAGACCGTGCGCGAGCTCATGGATAGGAGCCCATGAAATTTTTCAAGCGAGGGAGTATGATGTAGGAGCATCACCAACATCAAGCGAGCCAGCGCGGAAGCAAAAGACAGCTGGACAAGCACAACTGCAAATTTTGAATTTCTCTTGGAGTTGATGCGTGAACTTAAATGTGGAAATTTAATGAAGCGCACTTGTATAATGTAAACAGACCTTGAGCAATTTGCTCTCGTCCTTAATAGGTAGAAGGTATTTAAAGTAGTTAATGCAAGTAGGTAGAATTCAATTCTAGATTAGACTGCTTGAGAGCGCAAGAGGGAAATGGGATATAGACACCCTCATTGTGTATTGTATGATAGTAGTGAGCATAAAGGAAGAAGAGAAGCAGAGAGCTGTGTAAGAACACCCATGTACAGACATTTGGATTAATAGAAGAGTTTAATTCAAATCCATGGTTTTGTGTTTGTTCTCCGTGTATTGATGCTGAATGATATTCTCATGAATGTTTGCTTCCTGTTATACATTTGCTTTATATGATGCGTATATGATTTCATGTTTGAGTTTGAAGTATGAAAGGAAGTAGGACTAAGTTTCAATTGTTTCTCTATCTGAACAAGGATTCCTGCAAGGAGTGCAGTTGAAGTGTCCGCAAAGAGTGCATTGACAGAGGGTTCAGATAGAGATAGCTTTTGTTCTCATTCACTCTGAGGTGCAGACATGCACAGGAGTCGTGCAAGGAGTGCATAGGCTGAGCGAAGTCTCAGGGTGGTGAACCTGAGTGAAGGCATTGAGGGACTGTTGTTGCAGGTGTGCGCAGAGTCAGAGGAAGTTCATCACTTGGAAGTGTCTGAAAGTTGCCGCAAGGAGTGCGCGCAAGAGTCTTTTCTAAGGTTCAGAGTTATAAGAAAACTCAGGAAGGATAAGGCCTTCGAAATTGTTGTAGGATAGTGTAGGTAAGCTGCGACTAGAAGTTTGTAAGAAGCATCGCAAGTTCGCACCGTAGGTGGTCAGTTGATGAAAGAACACTAGGTCATTTCGTAGGAATCGCCAAGGAGGAACGGATGTTCAGAATTCTTGGAAAAGAATCCGCGAGTTTTCGTGAGTCGTTAGATCTCACAGAGGGGTAGGGGAGATATGGTGCATATTCCTGAGAGGTTCAAAGCTCAAGAGGGGCAGGACCGTAGATCTGAGTCACAAGCACCGTCAGATTTACTCGTAGATTTCATATCGGGTTTTTGTGGGTGGAAGTCCCGTGAATATTGCAACGAGAATCGCGAAATCATGAATCACGATATCCTGATAGCTAAGAAAATAGTGTGGGCACACAGGAGTTAGCGAGTGGACAGGTGGCATGCCATTGACACGGAGTCAAACTCCATTGACGCCATATCGGGGTTTTGTGGTGAGAAGTCCTGAAACATATGGATTAGGATTCGCGATATTGCGAAGTCCGAAATGCCAATGAGGTGAAACGTTGAGAGTCAAACTCGCGCGTGTGTCGGAGTTTCGGCATATCGGGACTCGAAATTCGAAGAACCGAGTTGCTCAACATCGCGACCGGCGAAATCACGATAAGGAAAATCCCGATAGGAAAAGAAAAAGGTCAGTGTTGACTAGTTGTCGGGTTTTGGGGTTTCAATAGGCCACCGCTCGACCACTGACCTCGTGAAGTCACGAAGTATGATCTCCTAAGTTCAAAGAAGGGATCCCATGAGGATTGTTGTGGGTGAAGATTTCCCCATAGGGAAATAGAAGAACCATTTGGAGTTCTTCGGGCCGTGGAAGAAGGAAAGATCTTGTGTGCACGCCAACCTTCCAACCTACAGGTTGTGTAGGGAGGGCGTTGCCGTCACAACCCAATTGGTCCTGGCAAAAGTTACAAATTATGGCTCATCCAGCCAAATAGAATTGAACTTAAAGGGGAATCTAACCTCTCTATTTTCTTTTTCCAAGTGTAGAATTACTGGCATATGGTCAAAAATATTTTCGTTACACACTATAGATCTGTATCTAAATCCTATGGAGGGAAGGTCCTCAGAAATCATAAATTGATCCAGCGTCTTGGTAATAAACTCATGTCTTCTTCTACCATTTATCCAAGTAGGCAACAATTTTAAAGGTTCCACATCCACCATCCCCTCCTCTTGTATCAACTTACTAAAGTAAGGTTGTAAAGAATCAAATCTAGCATGATCACTCCAGACCTCTCTGAAAGAGGTAGTAAAGTTGAGATCACCCCCCAAGATTACATTTCTCTCTTTTAAAATTCCTTCATTCTTAATCCCTTCCCAAAAGACCTCTCTGTCAGAATACGTCCCATAGCAGTTGATCACCTTCAAATTTTTGTCAAGGTCTTTGACACGTCCCTCCACCAATATCCCTGCAGGAATCAAGTAAGCATACAAGTCATCTTTCCTTGGATTCCATGTTGAGAGAATCCCTCCAGAGAGACCTATCGAGTCCACTCCACAAAAAAAAACCAGTGTGGTAACAGTTTAACGAAAAGATCCCTTGCTTTTTCCACCCCTACCATAGTTTCTTGTATAAGCATTACATCAGGTTTCATTAATTCTAAAAGTCTTTTTAGGGCTAGGTACTTGGAGCTGCCCCCCACTCCTCTCACATTTAGGGTGACCACAATCATTTTTTAACATGTGCTAGGGATTTTTTTTCTCTAAGTTCCCTCAGACCATCAATCATTGTGTAACAATTTGACTCTCATAGTTGCTTCTCGATCCCTAGCGTCCTTGCACTTCTAGTATTTAAAGGCAAAAAATCCATTTCGAGACCTTCATGGAGTACCCCTTTTTTCAATGATTCCTTGCCCCTCAGATTGTGGGAAATAGAATTCAAAGGGGACATCTCTGAACATGCCTTTTCCAAAAGATTTTGAATCCTCTCCCCTACAACTAAGCTCGACAAGGGAGTTTTGGTGAGGATCTCTCTATAATACGACACATGATCGTCGATTGCTTCTTCAACCTCAGACAACACAATTGGGTGATTAAAACGAAGATAAGGAGAGCTATTTGAGCTCACGTGAACCCATTCTAGAGCTATTGTCCCTACATCGAAGATAAAATACCAATCGAATTGCAATTTTCAATCGATTGATCCCATTTTCCACAACCCTATTCACCCGATGCTACAGAGACCTCCGAACACAAGGC
>JZKD02S1763338.1:80903-92914 GCA_000966675.3 Picea glauca
ACTTTACTTTTTCCTCATCCATATTCTCGCTGAAATACACAATTGGTTTGTCCTCCTGGCTCAAGACTGCTCCTATGGCAAATCCACTTGCATCAAATTTCACCTGGAACACTTTCGTAAAATCCAGCAACACCAAAACTGGTTGTTCCGTGATCTTTTGTTTCAACAGGTTGAAACTCTTCTCTGCCTCTTAAGTCCAATGAAAATATTTATGTCTTTTCTTGACTGTGTCCATCATTGTTGCACTAATTCCACTGAAATTCCTGATGAATTTTCGGTAGAAACTAGACAGTCCATGAAAAATTCTCACCTCGAAAATATTTCTCGGTGATGGCCAATTTTTAATTACCTCCACTTTACTTGGATCCATCTTTAATTCATTCACCGATATGACAAATACCAAGTAAATGAATTCTGTCTTCATAAATGAAGATTTCCTCATGTTGATCAACAACTTCTCCTGTTGTAGCTTCTTCATTACTTCAACTAATGCTTCAGATGTTCTGCTTTTGTTTTACTGAAAATCAATATGTCATCTAGATAAAAAATGACAAACTTCCCTATGAATTCCTTCAGAACTTCATTCATTAACCTCATGAAGGTACTCGGTGCATTCGTCAAGCCAAACAACATGACTAGCCATTCATACAACCCTTCGTTGGTTTTGAAGGCTATCTTCCATTCATCACCTTCCCTCATGCGAATCTGATGGTATCCGCTTTTCAAATAAACCTTTGAAAAAAATTTGGCTCCACTTAAACAATCCATCAAGTCATCCATACGTGGCAATGGAAACCTGTACCTGATGGTTATCTTGTTAATGGCTATGGAATCGGTGCACATTTTCCAACCTCCATCTTTCTTTGGACTCAATACCGTTGGGATGACACACGGGCTTAAAATTTCCCTGATCAGCCCTTTATCTAACAGTTCCTGTACCTGCCTTTTGACTTCTTCATTTTTCTACGGAGTCAACTTGTACGCAACTTTGTTTGGCAAACTAGCTCCTGGTATGAGGTCTATATGATGACTCACACTCCTCATCGGCGGAAACGAATGAGGTAATTCGTCTACCACAATGTCAACGAACTCTTCCAGCAGTTCCTGAATTTCTTCTGGCAAATCATCCACTGTTGTGCTGGTCAAAACGATTTTTGGTTTCCTAACCACAAAGAATTGTGGATCTTCCTTCTTCTTTACTGCCACCAGAATTTCCTTCCCACTCATGAGAAGTACAGTATTTCTCGGTTCTGGTTTTAGTTCTTTATCTTTAATTGGAAGTAGCATATGTGTTCTTCCATTCTTCTCCAAAGTATACGTATTCATCTTCCCATCATGAATTATGTTCCTGTCTTATTGCCATGGTCTGCCCAACAATAAATGACATACATCCATAGGAATAACATCACAGAGTATTTTTATGGGGTCAATAATTGGATGAGAGCGATAGAATGTTGCAAAACCCTAGCCTCCTCGTAAGATAGACTGTCGGGCACCAGGCACAGACTCCCAGCGTGAAACTTAACCAACGCCATAGCCGACCATTCGGCTCCCACTGCCACAAGAAAATGGGTGCAGAGGAGGGGGGGAAAACCCCCTCATATCGCAATGTTGCGGCCAATGACAAACTAGGGACCAGAACAATGCGACCTACCTTTGAGCCATCGCTGCAGGTACGAGAGCAACTCCTAGCCAGGGAATAGAGCCTCAGAGCAGAAATGGAAAAAGAAGCAGGAACCTCTCAACCAAGGCCGCCACGGAGCTGGGAACCAGGAAAATGCATCCCGTAAATGGAGAATCCACCGAGATACCTCGTCAACTCAACTCGGGTTGGAGAGCATACACAATTTATGAGAGAGCATGCCCTCATTGGCAAATTTCTGGGACTTTGGCCGGCAGAAAGGGACCTCAACAAATGGATAAAACACTGGTGGAATCCCAAGGGGGACTACGAGCTCCAACTCAGCTCCAAGGGTTTCTTCACAATCATTTTATACAACTTAGAAGACAAAGACAAAATATTTGAAAATGGGTCGTGCTTCTTCAACTCGGTAGGGTTGTTCCCCCGCTTTTGGACTGAAAGATTTAGCCCGGACAAAGAAGACTTCACCATGGCCCCTATATGGATACGCCTGTACTCCCTACCACAAGAGTTTTGGTTGGAAGAGATTCTAATGGGTATAGGAAATACCCTATGGAAATATGTGAAAGCTTCAGAAGCCACAAGACAGCGAAAATACACCTCGTATGCTAGGATCTGTGTGTACATGAATATATCCAAAGCACTCCCAGGGGTGGTAACCCTTGAGTACCAGGATGAGGACTGGCAACAAACCCTGGACTACGAGCACATACCATTTAGATGAAGAAGATGCCATGAGCATGGACACCTCTACCGAGATTTCCCCATCATCAAACAATCTACAAAAGCAAGCGAAACCGTGCAGAAAGATGGATTCACCACTGTAGCATCAAAAAGGAGAAACCCACCAAAGAAGAAAACGAGGGGCAGTAGTAAGAATATTGCCACCAAGAGCTCTTACGATAGTCTGGAGCAGCTACCAGAAGATAAGGAAGGTCAGGACCCACACAAAAATCCCCAGCTGCTGCAACAAAAAGCCCCAATCCCAACCCTACACCTCAAACTGGTGAGACCCACATGGACAAAAGAGGAGAAGGATATGGGGATACCCCAATGATGCTGGAAGATCGAGATCTGGTAGGGGTATATCAAGAAAATATGGAGGAGGCTCTAAACCAAAAGGACCTGCAGACCCTCCCTGAAGAACAACTACGCAAGGTACACAAAGTCTTTCTCAATTCCTCCGCAGGATCCACAGCACGTCTGGGCATAGCAATGGACTCGAACTCTAGCTCAAAGAGAGTCCTTCATGAAAACAAAAGAAGGGGAAGGAAAACTGCACACCAGCTGATCAAGGAAGCAGGCAACCTCATGATAAACTGAGGTCAGATACACAAGATTTCGGAGGGATACCTCCACTCAACACCTCCCTCTTAATGATGAAGATCATCACCTAGAACATCAGAGTACTGAATGGTAGATCCAAACAAAGGATCCTTCGAGATTGCATCATGGCAGAGAAACCAGATATTCTGCTTCTCCAGGAGACCAAATGCAGAGGAGCAGAGGTTGAGTCAATCTTCCAGCGAATATGGTGAGAATGCACCTCCATAACAACAGACTCCATAGGAGCCTCAGGTGGCCTTGCCATCTTATGGAACCCATCCAATGTGACTATTAGTAAACCTTTCACAACAATTGGCACAATAACTTCTCACTTTGCGGTCATGGGCACGAACCAGGAAGGAGCAATCACAAATGTCTACGGGCCCCACAGTAGCCAGGACAAAGACAAATTCATGGAGCGGCTTGAGCAGATCAAGACCCTAGAAGCAACCCCAAACTGGATCTTAGGAGGCGACTTCAACATGATCCTGACACTAGAGGAGAAAACTGGAGGTAGCAAAAAACTCGAGCAAGACAGTGGTAAGTTCAAAGCTCTCATTGATCATTTAAAATTAGTAGATATTGAGAATAGCAATGGCACTTTCACTTGGTCCAATCACAGATCAAGTAATCAACACATTGCCTGTCGACTAGACCGCTTCTTGGTAACCGAAGAAATTATGGAAACATGCTCTCATCTGGAAAGCCTTATCCTACCAAAAGCAGGCTCAGACCACTGGCCCCTGGATCTGCAGCTAGACTTGGGGGAACCTCCCAGATACAAGCCTTTCCGCTTCGAGAAATTTTGGCTAGCACACCCGGACTTCAAACGACTAGCCAAATCCTGGTGGGAACAAGCGGAAATAGACCATGGCTCATGCATGTACAAATTTCAGCAGCGATTAAAAAATTTCAAACAAAGGCTAAAACACTGGAACAAAAACAGCTTTGGTAATATACTTCAAAGCATAAGGACCATAGAGAACAGGTTGGGGGAGATCCAAAATTTTTTCATTTCCAGATCAAGAACAGTTGAATTAATGGAGGAGGAGGAGAAGCTTCAGGCACAACTGGAAGAACGAAGGAAGCAGGAGGAAATCTTATGGAAGCAAAAATCCAGAGTGCAGTGGCTTAAAGAAGGGGAAAAGAACACAAAAATTTTCCACAGAGCCTGGATGCATGGAAGGCATATCAATAGGATCACTCACCTAGAGAACAGCCAGAGCAACTTAACCAGGGAACACTCCAAAATTGAGGAGGAGTTGCTCAAGTACTATCAAGACCTCCTAATGGAACCGAAGAAGGATAGAACGAAAGCAATCAGGAAAGTAACTGCACACATACCGACACTAGTTACACCAAAGCAGAATGCAGCCCTAACTCGACCCATCACCCAAGAAGAGGTCGACCAAGAAATAAATGCCATGCCCCTAGGAAAAGCCCTAGGCTCGAACGGGTTCACCACGGATTTCTTCCACCATTGTTGGGATCTGGTCAGACAGGAAGTGTGGGAAGTGGTAGAGGAGTCAAGAGATTCAGGCCTGGTACTACCATCTCTCAATGCCACCTTCCTCACCCTCATTCCAAAGGAAGAAAGAGTCACCAGTCCAAAATAGTTCAGACCCATAGCCCTGTGCAACATCATTTACAAAATTATAACAAAGGTCATCGCCACTAGGCTCAAGCCCATCCTGCCATTCGTCATCTCCAAGGAGCAGTCAGGGTATGTAGAAGGAAGACAAATCATGGACAACGTTATCCTGGCCCATGAGATCATACACTCCCTCAAGACTTCAAAAACTCCAGGCATGCTTATCAAACTCGACCTTTCAAAAGCCTTCGATCGAGCCAACTGGCAATATATTAGAGTTGTTCTTGACTCCTTTGGCTTCGATCAAGGGTGGGTAAGTTGGGTCATGAATCTCACCTCCTCCACCTTCTTCTCCATTCTTGTCAATGGTGTACCATCCAAACCTTTCTCACCAACAAGAGGAATCCGGCAGGGGGACCCCCTATCCCCTTTTATGTTTGTACTTTTAGCATAAGGGCTGGGACACTACATCAAAGAAGCAGTAACTGAAGGCTCCCTCAAAGGCCTACCTCTGCACAACATTCAGCTTGCACCCTCACACATTCAATTCGTAGATGACACCCTCCTCTTGAACTCTCCCACCATCCAGGAGGCTACAACGCTTAACACCATCCTCTCAGACTTCACTGAAGCCTCAGGCATGTCTCTCAACCTAGATAAATCCAAACTCTACTTCTTCAATACCCCGCCCTCTGTCCAATGTCATGTTTCCAGACATCTGGGGATACCCAGGAGCTCCCTTTCGTCCAACTATCTCAGAGTTCCACTCACTGGAGCGACGACTTCCTCCATCTCCTGGGAAAACCTCCTCTTATCCATTTCAAACAAGCTACGCAACTCGACTTTCAGACCCCTCAATATTGCCTCCCGGTTGGTTCTCCTCAAATCATTTCTACAAGCTCTACCCACCTACCTCTTCACCGCTCTGGCGGCCCCAAAAAAAGTCATCAGATCCATTAGAACCTTGGAGTGAAACTTTCTCTGGCACGATCTTCAACCGAACAGGAAATGGGCTCTAGTCAACTGGGATAGGCTTTGCACGCCAAAAAGTCAAGGCAGACTAGGGCTCCGAGATCCAGGGAAACTGAATCAAGTAATGGGAGCCAAACTCTGGTGGAGATGGCTAAAGAATCCAACAGCAGCCTGGGTGCAACTGTGGAAAAGAAAATATGCCCCCCACACATCAGAAGATCAGCTAATCCGACACAACAATTACATACAAGGCTCCAACATCTGGAACACAGCTTGGCAAAATCGTACTCTGGTTCAAAACCACGCCTTCTGGGAGCTAAGAGATGGAGGAAGCGCCTTGTTCTGGCAAGAATCTTGGCAGCAACTTAAACCACTGGACACAATGGAAGAGCTATCTGACCTTAAAAGAGCACTCCACCAGAACACCTCTCTAAAAGTCAAAGATTTATGGATGTCACAAACTCCGCAGCAAAGGTGGCGCCAATGGAAACTCTTGGAGTTGGCGCACAAAGATCTCACATCAAGAGCTTGGGATCCCCGAAACTCTTGATCTGCAGAGCTGGCAATCTCAAGCCACCAGTAGGAAAATACTGTATAGAGAGGGACCAAACATCCTGAGATGGGGATACACCACAGCTGGAAGTTTCACTATCAAAGAAGCTTACTCACTGCAAGGAAACCAACAGGAATCAAGAAAGGAGCATATTTGGAGCAAAGTTTGGCATCCCGCTCTCTGGCCTAAGGTTTCTACCTTTCTGTGGCTAGTGGCGCACAACAGAGCTTTAACATGGGACAATCTAAGAAAGACAGGCTTCATCGGACCCTCCCTCTGCGTTCTATGCTTCCAACAGGAGGAAACTAAAGAACACCTCTTCAACGGATGCCATTATATCCAACGGATCTGGGACTATGGAATGCAACTAATGCGTAAATCCAACCGAAACTGAAGCAACATCAATTGCACAATTGAGAATTGGGACAACATTTCATTCAACAACCCCATTATAAATCTCATATGGAAACTGCTGTCGGGCTTCACCCTCTGGCAAATTTGGAAGGAACGAAACAAGCGAATTTTCCACTCTCAACCTTCCCTCCCTGAAGCCACCTGGGAAAAAATCAGATCCCTAATAAAAGAAACAATCAGGAGCAAGTCCTGGACAGAGGAGGATCGGCAGTGCAGCCCTGAGGAGAAAAGCATTCTTCAAAACTGACATCCCATACTAAGAAACCAACTGAAAACAAGAAGTCATACGGGACAACCAACCATCCCTACCAACTGGACTCCCCCTCCAACACACTTCATCAAAGTTAATTTTGATGGAGCCTATAAAGGCAACCCAGGACCAGCAAGATATGGGGCAGTTCTCAGGAACTCAGGTGGGGAAATCCTAGGTCTGGATGCAGGATTCCAAGCTAACAGGACTCCTGCGAGGACTCCAAATAACCATCGACCAAGGTTACCAAAGGATAATCGTGGAAGGAGATTCAAAAATCATCATAAGGCTAGCCACCAAAATCCTCCACGGATGTGACCCTGATAAAATCTCACCAAGCTGGAGACGCTACAGCCTGCTCGTAGACTTCAGTCACCACCTACAACCGCATCTCAACATTACTACCTCCCACGTGAAAAGAGACACAAATAAAGTGGTTGATCGACTAGCAAACGAGGCAGTTGAAATGGGCGAGGAACACTTCGGCTGGGAAGGCCATGGCTCAGCAGCTCCAGAGATCCTCACTTGGTGTCAAGCCTTAGCCACCAGCGATATTCATTCCCCGGATGGGGTGACACGGAGCGCAATAGTGCCACGTGGGAGCGAGCTGAGACGCGGATTTAATGCATCCACCGACTCACATCACCTCAGACAATAACTCAGCATGAATCTGCGCCAGAGCATTCAAACGATGAGGCCCCTCGCACAAGGGAAGGGTACCCCTCACCATAGCACTATCAAGCAGACTTTAATGGCTATGGTTAATGTTTCGGCTATGGCGATTGTTTTTGCATTTGTGCTCATTATCCGAGTAGTAAGACCAAGCAGCAAGTCGCTCCCAGTGGCCTCCACCCCACAGGAGAACCAGAGCTGCAGCAGCCTCTCTCCCATTTCATCGGTATAGTGGACGCACTCGGAAACCTCACCCATATTTAGGAGAAACTTGACTAAAGTCGATAGCATTCATATATTTCACTGGACTCCCGCCATGTCCCGAGCCAGAGGGAAACCGCGAAGGGGAGCGGCCTGGTACACGGCGGAGTCATGGCGCAAGCGAAAGGCGAAATTTGAGAAAGCCATGGCGATGGTAGCTAGGAGGTGAAAGAGTATACCACGCATGCCTCCAATGGCGTACGTGGAGGAGGTCATACCGGAAGGAGGCCTGCCAAGCCCTCTTGATCACACCTTGTTTATGGTACCAGAAAATTGGAATCTAAGCTCGAACTTTGGCTCGGACAACAAGCGATCGAGTGCAATTAGCACGCATGAACCTTCCACAGCCACTGCAGAGAAGCCTTACTCCCCCTATTACGTGGAAGAGGAGGTTCCTCCCGAACCCACCAAGGAAGCAGAGGGGCCAGCGCAAGCACGACATCGGCACAAGACACAGGAAGCAGAGGCGGCCACCAGCCTGGAGCAGCCACCTTCAGTTGACTGGGGATACCTCAATCTCGTCTTTGAGATTAGGAATAAGCTGGATGACCAAACCTTCCGCCTTGCGTGAATGGATCAACGGCTTGACATGTTCTTTGCAACTCATTCCAGAACTCTGTCAAAGAAACAATGTCCGACTTGTGCGCGAGCCTACTCGTTCCCAGCGAGATGGAGGCACTCCGAGGACGAGGACAAGCATCCCAGATCAGAGGTTACTTAATGTTTAGAACTAGACTTTGGTTTTGGTTTTGTTGTTACAATTTATGCTTTAAGATAGCTAGCTACAAGTTTTTCTTAGCACTAGTTAGGAAAACCAGTTTCATGCTTGCGACTGTTAGTCCTGGTTTCCTTCGGGCAGGACGTAGCATCGTCAACTCTGATAATTTTTCTAATTCTGCACACTGGGTGACATATGGACATGGATGCCCAGTTGTCCTAGTTTCCTACTCAGGCAGGACAATTGGCATCACTTACAGCTATGTATTTTGTTTATGGTAATATAATAGGCTCCACCCTTTTTACTTAAAGAAAAAAAAACATCACAGAGTATTTTATCATTATATCCTCCTATCTTGATGTCAACTAAGAACTGTTTAGTGACATTTACCTGATGTCCCTTCTGTAGCCATGAAACTTTGTATGGGCTCGGGTGATCAGTCGTCTCCAGCTCCAGTTTCTACACCATCTCGGTTGAAACGAGATTATCTATGCTACCGCTATCCACGATAACCTTGCACACCCTGTCTTTGGTCTTGCATGCAGTTCTAAAAAGTCTATTTCTTTTAGCTATGTCCTCCACCTCCTTCTCTGGTGTTAAGAGAACCTTACGCATCATCAATGACCTTCTGTCTTCTTCATCTTCTACTTCAGCATCTCGCCTCTGTGCCTCGGCGATGTGAGCTTATCCTCCATCCTTCTTCCTATCTGGACAATCAACTGCCTTGTGTCCATTCTTTCCACATGTGAATCATGTGATAACTCCACCTCTGCCTCTTCCTCTACCTTTGGTACGAGGAAATGTGTTATTATCAGCGTATCCTCCACCATGTTCCGTATGCTGCCTTCGTTGTTCAGCGTGTTTTCCTCGCTGTGAACTTCCACCTCTTTCTGTTATAGTCTGAGGCTTTTTCCAGTCATCCTTGGATTTCTGGAACCTATCTTGGGCAACTGACTTACCTTTCGGCTGGCTCCTACCTCGGCCTTGCTGTCCTAGCTTACGGCTCAGCTTCTCTTCAGCTTTCAACGCCATTTGATACGCATCCTCCACTATTCTAATGGTTGTCATACTCATCTCATCCTGGATATCATATCTCAAGCCATTCATATACCTGGCAACTTTTTCATCATCTCTCTCCCGATGACCTGCTCTGATATTTAGCTTGTAGAATTCCTCAGTATACTCCTTCACTGTCATCAACTTCTGTCTCAGGTTTTGCATTCTCCTGAACAATGTGATTTGATAATCCCTTGGGATGAACTTTGCCTTCATCTTCGCAATCATTCGATCCCAACTTTTAATCTTTTGCTTGCCTTTGGAACGTTTATCTGCTTGAAGCTCGTCCCACCATAATGTTGCGTGTCCCTTCAATTTTATGATAGCATGCCTAACCTTCTTATCCTCTTCGATATCCTCATAATTGAAGTAGGTGTCAAGAGCTCTAATCCAATCTAGAAGCTCTTCTGCATCCAGACTCCCTTTATAAGCTGGAATGTCTATCTTTGTTTTTGAACTCATCCGGGCGATAGCCTTAATTAATCACTCATTGGCTGCATCTTCGGCTGCAACTTCTCCTTGTTTTTCAACTTCAACTTCACCTTCGGAGTCACTCAAATCTCCAGCACTAGTTGTGCGTCTCTGCGCTGCCTCCATATCTTCTAGTATCGCTCGGAGATCACGTATCTGCCTCTCCATTTCTAGATTATCTGCTTGCCTCCCTCTTCTTCTCTGGTTCCCCCTATCCTCTGGATTGGGTGATTGTCTTTCTCTCCTCGACAGCATGGTGAAATTTTCTCTTCTTCTCTGCTACAGAAAGCAAAGAGATTTTCTCGCTCTGATATGACTCTGACGCAAACACGCCACCCAGGGCACGTCCGCTCCCTCAGGACCTTCTCTTCCTTCGGCCTGAAGAGCTAAAATGATCTTCAAATCCCTTATCAGGACTTTCCAACACCCACAGGACTCTCCTTATGATCTCCCTTGTCTTATCGGGAAATCGGACCTTGCAAGATCGCGAGTCTTGAAAACACAGGATCGGGTCTCCCAAATCCCCGAATCCCGATGAATATTCACCCATGGCTTCCTTTCTCTTATCGGGAATTTCCCCGTCGAGAAATCAGCACTTGCGATGTCGTGATCCACTGTCCTCACGGATCCCCGACTCCCGATGGCTCAGTCAATGCTGACCTTCTCCCACCTTATCGGGACTTTTTCTCTATCGCAGCCTCGCACTATCGCGGCTTCGCTACTCACGACACCAAGTCCTCGGGTTTCCAACTCCCGATACCCGAGGTGCTGAAACGTCGATACTCTCCTGTCGCGCTTTCGCAACCTTGCGTCCTCGTGACTTGAAACTCTCAAGATTTGGGCTTTCACCCTGCGAACTCTCGAGTTCACGAGATCTCCATATCTCTGCCACCTGTCTTCCACTCGCTCTTGTGGTCCCACACGCTACCCTGTATATCGCACTTGTGGTCCCACTCGCTCGGGATATCGCTTCTCGCGATATCGCACTTCTTGACGCAATCACTTCCAGCTCCAACTCACGAACCCCCGATATGCCGATGCCACTTGTCGTTGAATCCCTGCGAGGGTTGACCTTCCAACACCTGTCCTTTTCTCTGGCGCCAATGGCCCACACTTATGCGATGATCAGGAAATCGCGTATCGCGGTTTCCAAATGCATGAGTTCCCTTTCTTCAAAAACCCCAATTCCCCGATCCCCGACTCCTCAGGATCTCCTGACACGTGTCCCTGCAGATGGGCAGTTCTGATCCTGTCGAGAAATCGCGGATCGCGATTCCTGCTGTAAGGATTCCTTCCCTCCTGGAATCCCCGATGGGTTAAATCCCGACTCTTGTCCTGATGTCTGATGCATGTCCTGTCGAGATCAACGGCTAGGATCCTTTCTTGAGATTTCGAGAACCAGAAGGTCTCGATTCTCTGGCTTAACAAAACCCCGATGACTCTGATATCCCGATGAATCCTCTGGGACTCCTCATCTGCATACTAGGACTTAAACCCTATGTAACTTTCCCGAGATCTAACGGCTGACGGGATTTCACAATTTTTCTCTGCAAATCTTGACCGTCGATTTCTCCTCCTTGAAGATTTCTTGAGAATGGCTAAGTGTTCCTTCTCATAACTTCCTCTCCAACGCCTGCGCTTACAACTCTTGCTTGAACCTTCTACGGCACGAACCTCCTGTGCTCTCCTTTAATGATATCATGAAGGTGCTATACCTCCTGAGCTTTTCCACTCTGATTCTTTCAGAGGAACTTGCGCGCACTCCTTGCGCTCAACATTCAACAACTTCCCAAGTGTTGAATTCTTTCGACTCTTCGCACTCCTGTAGCAACAGTCTTCGATCTCCTTTGCTCAGATTTACAACTGAGACTTCTTCTTCAGCCTACGCACTCCTTGCACGGCTTCAACAACCCAAATCCACTTCTGAGTGAATAAGAACAAGAGTTAGACTATGATGCAGGAGCATCCATGAGAGCATCCACGAACTATCAACCGAGCAGCGCGTGAAGAAAAAAGGAACAGCTGGAAAGCGCCAGCATCCAAGTTTTGAACCATTGTAATATATGGCTGCGCCAAACATAAATG
>JZKD02S1763349.1:0-10396 GCA_000966675.3 Picea glauca
TTTATCTAGGGCATCTGCATCTATTTGACCTTCAAATACGGGAATATCAAAATTAACCTGTACCTTGAAGGGCGAGGTGCCTCGAAAGTGGCTTCTTGATGAAGATGTGCCTGATGCTATTGGTAGGCATTGAAGGATGTGGGAAAAATTCTCCATCATTTCGTCCCTCTGTCACGTGAGAGCTTGCTCAAGAAACAAACTGATAGGATCGTCTGCTCCATCATTTTTCTTTTCTTCTGCCATTGAGGGTTTCTTGGGTGTGCGAGAGCGATTGTCCTCAAGAGAGACAATCTCAAGACCCAACTTGCTATACTCAGACCTCATCGGGGACATGCACTGAAAAACGATCAAGAGCAGCTTGCTCTGATACCACTGATCCGGATTATTTTTGGCATGAAATGAGAGCGGAGATATAAGAAAGAAATTGATGCAGGAGCATCTCTCCATGCAGCCAGCCAGCCATCTAGACACGTCAGTATGCACGCATTCATAGGTTGAAGAGAGGTGCATCCTCATTTAAATTTGTATTAAATGTAAATTAAATGTCTTAGGCTGGTGAGCCATAGAAGCCATGCTTTTGTGCAGGCGCTAGATAGGATCGGTCTTTATTGTAGATCAGCTGAGATCTAGATCCAAGTGATGGACTAGATAGCCATTGATTGTAATTGAATAGGGTAGGTGAACCTGGAGGAATGAGCCCTCAGGTAAAAGATATTTTCATATCTCATTTTGAGTTAGTCAAGTAGATGGTAGAGTAGGGAAGAGTCAGAGGAGAGCTCGAGAATACCCTTGTACAAACAGGCATTGCCATTGTTAATATATAGAAGAGCAGTTTTTCCTGCATGTATTATGTCTTATATGCATGTCTGTGTGTGTTATTTATATATGCATGAATGTATGATTGTTGAAGTATTCTGCAGGAGTTCGCTTGATTTCAGGTTGAAGGTCTTTGAGGCTTCACACCAGGAGGGTGTGATAGAACGTTGAGGTTCTGATAGGCCGTGCACAGAGGATGCACTTCTGAACTCTGAGGAGTCAGATAGAGACGTGCTGAGGCACAAGACTGGAATCATCAACTCAGGAAGAAGACCTTTGAGGTTGTTGAACACCTCAAGAGGCAAGGCTATGTGGCTGAGACACAGTTGCAGACAGAACTTGTTGTAAGTTCTGTAGGGCTCTGCCAAGTGGGCATTGAGCGTAAGCACGAGGTGCTGAAGGAGAACTCTGTTGAGAGTTTGAAGATAGACGTCAGAAGCTTTGAGGAGTTCTGAGAAGCTCTGCCAGGAGGGCATTGAGCGTGTGTGTGTGTGGAAGGAGTGCATAGAGGAAGGAACTCTGTCATGAGTTCTACAGAAGAGACAGAATCACTAAGGATTCTGGAAGGCTCTTCCAGGTGGGCATCGAGCAAGTGCATAGGAGCACAGAGGACAGAGCGGTTAGAGGTTCTGGAAGGAAGAGACTCTGCCAGGAGGGCGTCGAGAGGGTGTGAAAGTAGACACAGGAGAACAAAGAACTCTTTGAGTTCTGGAAGTCAGAGGAAGAGTCCACTGAGGGATTCTCATAGGGTTGCTAAATACCCAGAAGCACTCAGCCAGAGGCTGCTGGAGAAGAAGGATAAAATCCTTCAAGGGGTCTGAGCATTCGAAGAAGCTCAGGAGAGACAACGTGGTCTATACGTGAAGACTCTATAGGAGGTAGAGGTCAAATCCAAAAAGGTCATTCAAAGAAGCTCAGGAAGGGCAGCACT
Source organism: Picea glauca (assembly GCA_000966675.3). NCBI lineage: Eukaryota > Viridiplantae > Streptophyta > Pinopsida > Pinales > Pinaceae > Picea > Picea glauca. The sequence continues at coordinate 1,748 of JZKD02S1763349.1, forward strand.
TTTACGTGCATTGGCAAGGCTCAAGGTTCGGGAGCTCGTTGAAGGAGGAAGCCAAGACTGAGGCCTTTGGAAATTCAAAATTCTTCCAAGGGAGGGAAGAGAGCACAGGAGCTCGAAGGAGCAACAGGAGCTGTCGGATTGGGTGGAGAAGAAAATCTGGACCGTCAAAGATTCACGTCCAGAAGAAGCTCAGGAGGAGCCCACAACAGGAAGAGACTAACAACCATCAGATCTCATGAAGAAATCCCGCCAGCCATTGGATCAGGAGAAGGCGCACGAAGTTTAGCTTCAGGAGGAGAGTGCACGAGGAGAACAGATCTGGGTCGTCATATCTGGGGCAGATATCTGACAGCCGTTGGATCTGCAAGAGTCGCACGGGATTTAACCTCATGTACAGGAGGAGAGAAGTCTCTACGGGCATCGGGATATTGACCATCGGGAAATTAGAGTTCTCAAGGTCATACAAGTCGGGCATCAGAAACCCCAAATCAGTGATAGAATCAGAGCCGTCTGTTGGTAGGACACATGGCGAGTATCAGCGCCATTGGTGTTTGGCGCATTGGGAAATCGACATTCCCATGAACAAGAGATGGGGGAAGTCTAGGTCAGGAACCCCGACGAAATATGAACCCTCAGTTCACATGAGAAAGGTGTCAGGAATCTGAAGTCACCAAATTGGGATATTGGAGATCCCGGGTACATAGGTTTTGTGCATAGTGGAATCATGAAACGTGAATCAATGACAGGATCAGGGTCGTTCATTCAGTGGACACGTGGGGAAGATCTAACCCTGGAGGGAGTCCCGACCAGGAGTAAAATCCATAGGAGGTTGGAGTTCATCGGGAATCGGAGAATCGGGGATCCCGGTGACGAGTGGTTCGTGTATTGTGAAATTGCGATCCACGAAACCCCGATGAGTGGGTTACAGTTGTCAGCACAGCAATGAAGGAGGACAAAGGTATAATGGAGGTCAGCTATCAGGAATTGGGAGGAAGTCAGGGGTCGGCATATCGGGAATCCCGTGGGCGTATGCACATTAGCATTGCAAACCCTAAAATCTTGACAAGATAAGGCTGCGGTCGTGGAGTGATGGTTATATCAGCCAGGGGAGGAGCTAGGAGGGCTAGCGGAGTCAAAGGCGCGTCGCCAAATCAATAAATTGTGAGTCTTGGTGACATGAACATTTCGACATCGAAAGTGTCGAAACTCTGATAGAAGAAGACCCCGAGGGAGGTAAGGTCATGGTTGTGGGCGCGTGGTCACATGCGACGGGAGCCAAGATCAGAGGGACTAGTGCCTGAGAAGAGCTCATTGGAAATCGGGGATTGGAGAGGTGTGAAACTCTCGACAGCAGAAGCTGTGAAAACCCGAACGCCGATAACAGTTTTCCTGTGGGGAAATTGTGCACGGTTCATGCAGAGGCCGTGGAAGGAAAAGAAGGACCTGTGGGCTGGGTCAGATTTTGATAGTGATTCCCAAGGGAATATAAAGAGCTGCTTCGGGTCATAAAGGATTGGAATCGAATGATCCTGTGAGTAGGAGGTCGGGAGAATAAACCCTACGAGGTGGTTGACAGAAAAAACGCCTGCATCAAGTGGTATCAGAGCTAGTCTTTGTTTGTATATTTCAGACAGAGGGAGGAAGTGGAAGAAAGCAGCACTCTGATACGCCTGCATCAAGTGGTATCAGAGCTGATATCTCATCTGTATATTTCAGGCAAGGAAGAGGATGAGGAACTGAAGCACTCTGATACACATCAAAGTGGTATCAGAGCTAGAAAGTTGTTTGTATATTGTAGACAGAGGGAAGTAGGAGGAAGACAGAGTTACTGAGGACTTTGTAGGGTGATTGTTTGCAGGTAGGAAGCAGTCCATAGACAGTCAGCATGACTGTAGGATGAAGCTGAGCACTCAGGATTGCAGGAGTGACAGCAACAGATTTGTCAGGGAGATAGATAGACACAGGAAGATGGCTATTGAAGGCCATAGATCTGCTGAATAGAAGAGGCCAGAGCTGATGAGCGCAACAGAAATGGATAAAGAGCTCGCTGATATAAAGCGGGAGATGGAGGAGCTCGAATTGAAGATGTGGCAGAATAGGAAGCCAAGATGGGTGCATGAATGGCCCATGAAGATGCAAAAGGTGAAATGGCCAGTCAGGGAGCTGATGGTCAAAAGACAGCAGAGGTTGTTAAGGAGATGGCTGAGGTATGTTGAAACCCTCAGGCCCATAGAAAAGGAGGAAGAAATGGTTTACATATGTGAACCAGAAATTGGAGAAATTCTTGGTGAGGAGAACGATCAGAGATCAGATGAGGATCTCATAGGCTGCCAGGAGGGCAGTGGAGAGTTTCCATATTGCCAGGTGGGAAAGGGAACAGAAAAGATATCGGCTGATGATCTCGAAGACTGCCATGAAGGCAGAGAAGTAGAAGAAATTCCAAATTTCCAAGAGGGCAACAGATTGAGATTAGCTGAGGATCTCAAAGGCTGTCATGAGGACAGCGAAGGAATTTCGCATTGCCAACTGGGAAACGATCAGAGATTGTTGCGGGAACTCGAAGACTGCCAGGAGGGCAGCAGAAGCAACGAAGACTACCAGGTGGGCAGCGGAGGCGTATCGAACTACCATGTGGGCATAGATGAAGACTTGGGACCATCTGGAGGTCTCATGGAGAGTTCAGTTCAGTAAGGAGTGCTGATGAAGATGGGATTAGTTGATCGCATGGTCTGCCAGGGAAGAAGCAGCGGAAGCATCCCATATTGCCAGGTGGGCAGGGATGAGAATATGAGACTATCTGTGGGTCTCATAAACTCTGAAGTGAGTTGGAATCAACCAGGGGAGCTGACAGAGCAGGTGAGCTCAAAGAAAAATTTGGATCAGCAGGTGCAGCTGACAGAAGAGGTAGAAGATAAGAATGATATTCTGATGATTGGGGGAATACAAGTATTCCTACCATGTGCCCAGGAGGGGGCGAAAAATTGTGTTGCCAGTGCAGCGACAACAATAGAGGAACAGTCGGTCGTGACTGTTCAAAGAGAATTGGTGCAGATGGTGCAGACCGCCCAAGCAAAAATGAAAGAAGAGAGTGAGCATTCTGAGGAATGGCTCAACACATTCAGCACTGAAGCTGAAAATACTGCAGCAGAGGAGGTTGAAGCAGAAGATGAAGAAGATGAGCATTCAGAGGAATGTCTCAACATGTTCAGCAAGAAAGCTGATAGAGCTGTAGCATTGAAGCTAACAGCAAGAGAAGCAGATGAAGAAGAAGATGAGCATTCTGAGGGATGGCTCAATGACTCTAGCGTAGAAGCTGAAGAAGCTATAGCACTGAAGCTAGCAGAAAAAGAAGCCAAGGAGTGAGCAGATAAAATTATCACTCCATGGGAGATGGAGTTGGAGATGCTAGAGGATTGGCTAAACGATCCAGAGCCAGCAAGAGAACTGGCATAATTTGAGCTCTCAGGGAAGAGGATGACTGAGTAGCAGGACATTCTCTTTCAGGAAGAGACTGCAGAGCTAAAGTCTATAGCAGAGTGGCAACTTGAGGCCACAAATGAAGATAAGGATGAAGATGGAGAAGATAGCAGGGGAGATCATAGTGATCTTCCCAAGTGCAGAAAATTTTGCAGCTGGGGAGACTGCAAAAAACTAGACCAGCCATTGGAACAACTGGATGAAGTGATAGAGGGCATCAGAAGGCTGATGTTGAGATCAGCGGAGACTACCAGCGAAGAGAAGCTGGGTAGAGAAAAGGTAGTCGCAGCAACAGTGCAGCAGAAGCAGCAACAACAGCAGAATGGGGCAGATGCAAAGCTCCACAGGTTTGTCTAGGACCCAGGAGGATTCCAACAGCTACAGGGGAAGCTCATGAGCAAGAGCTCATGATTTTTGCAGCTGTGGAGTATGATGCAGGAGCATCTCTCCATGCAGCCAGGTAGCTAGCTAGACACGTCAACATGCACACATTCATAGGTTGAAGAGAGGCGCAGCCTCATTTAAATTTGTATTAAATGTAAATTAAATGTCTTAGGCTGGTGAGCCATGAAAGCCATGCTTTTGTGCAGGTGCTAGATAGGATCAGTTTTTATTGTAGATCGACTGAGATCTAGATCCAAGTGATGGACTAGACAGCCATTGATTGTAATTGAATAGGGTAGGTGAACCTAGAGGAATGATCCATCAGGTAAAAGAAATTTTCAGATCTCATTTTGAGTTAGTCAAGTAGATGGTAGATTAGAGAAGAGTCGGAGGAGAGCTCGAGAATACCCTTATACAAACAGGCATTGCCATTGTTAATATATAACAGAGCAGTTTTTCCTGCATGTATTATGTCTTATATGCATGTTTGTGTGTGTTCTTTATATATTCATGAATGTATGATTGTTGAAGTATTCTGCAGGAGTTCGCTTGATTTCAGGTTGAAGGTCTTTAAGGCTTCACACCAGGAGGGTGTGACAGAACGTTGAGGTTCTGATAGGCCGTGCATAGAGGATGCACTTCTGAACTCTGAGGAGTCAGACAGAGATGTGCTGAGGCACAGGACTGGAATCATCAACTCAGGAAGAAGACCTTTGAGGTTGCTGAACACCTTAAGAGGCAAGGCCGTGTGGCTCAGACACAGTTGCAGACAAAACTTGCTGTAAGTTATGTAGGGCTTTTCCAAGTGGGCATTGAGCGTAAGCACGAGGTGATGAAGGAGAACTCTGTTGAGAGTTTGAAGATAGACGTCAGAAGCTCTGAGGAGTTCTGAGAAGCTCTGTCAGGAGGGCATTGAGCGTGTGTGTGTGTGCAAGGAGTGCATAGAGGAAGGAACTCTGCCGTGAGTTCTACAGAAGAGACAGAATCACTAAGGATTATGGAAGGCTCTGTCAGGTGGGCATCGAGCAGGTGCGTAGGAGCACAGAGGACAGAACGATTAGAGGTTCTGGACGGAAGAGACTCCGCCAGGAGGGCATCGAGAGGGTTTGCAAGCTGGCACAGGAGAACACAGAACTCTTTGAGTTCTGGCAGCCATAGGAAGATTCCACTAAGGGATTCTCATAGGGTTGCTGAATACCTAGAAGCACTTAGCCATAGGTTGCTGGAGAAGAAGGATAAAATCCTTCAAGGGGTCTGATTGTTCAAAGAAGCTCAGGAGAGACAATGTGTTATATACGCGAAGACTCTACAAGAGGTAGAGGTCAAATCCCAAAAGGTCATTCGAAGAAGCTCAGGAAGGGCAGCACTTTTACGTGCATCAGCGAGGCTCAAGGTTCGGGAGCTCGTTGAAGGAGGAAGCCAAGGCTGAGGCCTTTGGAAATTCGAAATTCTTCCAAGGGAGGGAAGAGAGCACTTTTGCTCGAAGGAGCAACAGGAGCCATCGGATCAGGCGGAGAAGAAAATCTGGACCGTCAAAGATTCACATCCATAAGAAGCTCAGGAGGAGCCCACAGCAGAAAAAGATCGACAGCCGTCGGATCTCATGAAGAAATCCTGCCAGCCGTTGGATCGGGAGAAGGCGCACGGAGTTTAGCTTCAGGAGGAGGGTGCATGAGGAGAACAGATCTGGGTCGTCAGATCCAGGGAAGATATCTGACAGCCGTTGGATCTGCAGGAGTCGCACGGGAGTTAACCTCATGTACAGGAGGAGAGAAGTCCCGACGAGCATCAGGATATTGACCATCGGGAAATTGGAGTTCTCGAGGTCATACAAGTCGGGTATCAGAAACCCCGAATCAGCGATAGAATCAGAGCCATCCGTTGGCAGGACACATGGCGAGTATCAACACCATCAGCGTTTAGCGCATTGGGAAATTGGCATTCCCATTAACAAGAGATGGGGGAAGTCCAGGTCAGGAACCCCGACGAAATCTGAGCCGTCGGTTCACACGGGATAGGTGTCAGGAATTTGACGAAAGTCATTAAATCGGGATATTAGAGATCCCGGGTACATAGGTTTCGTGCATAGTGGAATCGCGAAACGTGAATCAACGACAGGATCAGGGCTATTCATTCAGTGGACACATGGGGAATATCTAACCCCAGAGGGAGTCCCGACCAAGAGAAAAATCCATTGGAGGTTGGAGTTCATCGAGAATCGGGGAATCGGGGATCTCGGTGACGAGTGGTTCGTGTATTGTGAAATCGCGATCCGCGAAACCCCGATGAGTGGGGTACAGTTGTCAACACAACAACAAAGGAGGACATAGGCGTAGTGGAGGCCAGTTGTCTAGAATTGGGAGGAAGTCGGGGGTCGACATATCGGGAATCCCATGGGTGTATGCACATTAGCATTGCAAACCTCGAAATCCCGATAGGATAAGGCTGCGGTCGTGGAGTGATGGTCATATCGGTTAGGGGAGGAGCCAGGAGGGCTAGTGGGGTCAAAGGTGCGTCGCCAAATCGGGAAATTGTGAGTCTTGGCGACATGAACATTTCGACATCGAAAGTGCCGAAACTTCGATAGAAGAAGACCCCGAGGGAGGTAAGGTCACAGTCATGGGCACGTGGTCACATGCAACAGGAGCCAAGCTCAGAGGGACTAGCGCGTGAGAAGAGCCCATCGGAAATCGGGGATTGGAGAGGTGTGAAACTCTTGACAGCAGAAGCTGCGAAAACCCGAACCCTGATAACAGTTTTCTTGTAGGGAAATTGTGCACGGTTCATGCAGAGGTCGTGGAAGGAAAAGAAGGACCTGTGGTCTGGGTCAGATTTTGATAATGATTCCCGAGGGAATCTAAAGATCCGCTTCGGGTCATAAAGGATTGGAATTGAACAATCCTGTGAGCAGGAGGTCGAGAGAATGAACCCTGCGGGGTGGTTGACAGAGAGAACGCCTGCATCAGAAATGCACAGAGATATCGCGTATATCTAGTAATATAACAGAAATATATCAAATATGCAACCATAAACACAGAGCTACAGTAATAAACGATTTCTATTAATGAAAGAAATGTACAGATACTTTAAAAATACAGAGTGAAAGACTCGTTAGAATGGTGGCAGCTTATCTCTGAGAAGAGATGTGACGGCTACTTGCATTCGCAAGAAGATGATTACAATGAGGCTCTAGAGGCATTTTTACAATAAACGGGAATGCCAAAAGTCCTAGACATCCAAAAACCTAACCCTAAGAGATGAAGCGCCAAAAGTCATGTGGGCCCCGTTTGGGTAAGTGAGTACATCAACTTCCCCGGGTCGTAACTTTTGCATACGATCTTCGTTTTAGGCATGTGATAGCTCATTGGAAAGGTATCATTGAGGAGATTCATTTTGGGGGCTCAATTATGCCTTTTTATATCATTGAGAAACTTGATCTCGAAAAACCTTCATTTGGACCCTCAAAATGGCCCCGGAAGTTAAAACCTGCTAAAAATAGTAAATTGTCAAAATGGCCAGAAAATTGTTTTGATCCATTTGGAAAAGGTGGGTGGCCACCGATATCCACCTGGATCAACCCGACCAACCTACCCTGCATGGTTATGACCTTGATGGCACATAAGCAATGCTCAAGCCTAGGTTCCAATTGATTTGAACCATTTAAGGTCTTAGGGTTGGCGACTATTCTGAGGAACAAGGATGTGTCTATATCACACTAAAAAACAATTCCAACATCAACTAGATCAATCCATCAATCCCATTCATCAATTAATCATGGCACAAAAGGGTAATCAATATCGTTATCAATCATACATCAACATTTAATTATTCATTGCATGCGAGAGTAAACAATTCTAGAACAATCACCAGTCAACTTAAGTAATGGTATAAGAGAAAACTAGTTGCTAAATCAGTCATATATTTACATGATTTCATGACGCAAGATTAATTCACAACTTATTCACGATGCAAGAGTGATCAATGTTAAATTCAAGGTGAAAATAAGTATTACGAAGAAATCAAACGCCCACTTAAATTTAGGTGTGCAAGTAAATTTCATTACCAAACTAATCATGCATCGCCATAAATGCAATGTGTGCAAGTGATCAAGGCTATATCATTGTACATCCACCATTATTCCAATCCGCAAGCATCCACCATTATTCCAATGCGCAAGCAATCCAATTATTTAATCACAACATAATCAATTGTGCGAGGTAAATATTAACCAAAGTTTTATGGCACCATAACTATATATCATGGCATAAGTAATTATCAATTAAATTAAAGTGTAGATGAAATAATCAATCAATCCCTCCGGTATCAACATTAATTCAATGGTGCCAGAGAACCCATTACTTAGTCATTACACATGAACAAATTTTCATAGCGCAAGAAGTCCAATGTCTAAACAATCACTATTTATGTCATGTTTTGTTGCGCCCAAGAAGTCTAATATCTAACAACCATACATTATGGTATAATTCGCATTCGTGTAAGCAGTATAACAACTTTAACTAGTCATACATCAATGCTAATTTCATGAGGAAAGTAAACTAATGACTTAAATAATTCATCCATCCACATTATTCTTAAGATGCATAGAGACAAATAGATTACATAACCAATAATACATCATATAGAAATTCTTGGCGCAAATCACCTCTGAAGCATCCACAAAAATCCGACTACATTAACACGATCAATTAATTGGCGTGATCACCGCCTAGGAAACATTCTAACTATAGACCAACTAAAATTACATATATCAATATTAGATGCAATCAC
>JZKD02S1763349.1:15379-26888 GCA_000966675.3 Picea glauca
CTATGGGCGCCACGTGTCCCTCGTTTATTAGCTATTGGGTTTTGGTTTGATTAAAAGTTTTGTGGAGCCGACCGGATTCGAACCGGTGACCTCCCCCCATGTTAAGACTTCATAAATTTCCGCTAACCATTATGCCGCCACTTGGTTCTTGTTTTATATGTCTATGCATATATATTTAATGTGGTGTATGGTATTAAATGGAAAGGGGGGTGGACCGGGGCTTAGCCCCGACCAATGGTTTTATACCATAAACATATAACTATATGTTATAAACATATGCGTGCGGTTTATAATGTGGATAGGACCATATATTAAAGTGTGGCAAGGATTTATAACCCAAAGTTTTGTATTAACATATTAAATGAACGCGCGTGGTTATATGTGTTAATATATGTGACCGTAAATATTGTATGCAGTTATAACCGTTGGCGCGTGGGGGGTTTAACCCATATCCCCAGTCCTACTATATGCGCCACATGACCCTTGGCTCTATGAAAAGGAGTGCAGGTATTTTTAACCGACTTAACCATCGTTTAGCCAAGAGCGTGGTCTTATGCCACCATATGCCCAAGTGTTAGGCGGTTAGGGGCTGGAGGCGCCCTAACCATTCTATGGTTTGCACCGTTGACACGGTTGCACCCGGTGCCAGGTTTTAACATGCATTTTGGAGCGTGTTCTTGGTTCAAGCACACAGAGGTGCGTTTTGGCGAACTAATTTCAGAAAGCTTGAAGGAGGAAAATAGCGGAGGCCTAACTTCTTCATCTTTTGGCCGATTGAGGTGTCGTAAAATCCCAGATAGGGGTTTTTGGATGTGCTGGATCCATTGGTGCTATTTTCAAGGCCATTTGAAGACTTCTTCTATAATATTTTCACCATTGAAGTTTCAGCAAGCTCTAGGGAGCTTGAAGCCCTCATTGATCGAGGACATGGTTTGGTGAGCCTATGTTTGTTTTTTGTGATTGAATAATCATTTTTGGCTAATTGATATGCTCTGAACACATTGGGATAGGTTTCAGAGGCTTTTGAGTACTTTTACAGGTTTTTTTTCCACAGATAATCTCAGGGAAGCTTTTGGCCACATGTAGAAGAGGTCATGCCCGGATGAGCCATGATCTGTTTTTAGAGTTCTATTAGTCATTTTTGGGGTTTTTATGTGTTCTGATATCAATGGTACAGTTTTTTTTTCCATTGGATTTGAGCAGCAGCTTGTAAAATAATTTTTGACTAATTAATCCCAGAGAGCCAAGTCCATTGATGGAGGCTCAAGGAGATGTAGCCCGGAGGGGGGTGAACTCCTTTATCATGTTTTTCTTGTTATGCGTTTGATGATTTATTTTCTGCAAGTTGTGTTGTTGTGTATTTGTTTTAAGTACATATTAAACCATCTAAAAGAACAATTCCTCACACATAAGAATTTACAAGAAGATACATAAACATTTAAAGGAAGAAGCATAAACCTAACACATAAGTTTATTTTGCATATTTATACACATGAAGCAAGGTCCTGTAAAGTTTATTTTAATGAAGTAGAGGGTGCTTGCATAGCATAACAAGTCAGACTTCTCTTTTCAGATCAAACGTTAGGAGTACTCTTCTAGCCCCTTAGTCCCTTGAGTTGCAAAGGGGCCATGCACAAACACAACCAGAAAAATATAGCTCACAGCTCGCCTCGGAAGGTCGACCTACCAGTCTCTTTCGTGAGCCGGGTATCCCAACTCTCACAAGTAAAATCAGTCAAAGAAATTTTGGCAACATATCTTTACTCATACCTTTCATGATCCATTCCTCCTCTCAACCATTTCTTTTATGGAATTTGTCTTAGTGACCACTTACCATTTGCACATTTAATTCATTTTTTTTTAAATTAATTAGGAATTACTCTCCCTCGTACACTTGTCATCCATTCCTTTAGTTGCACCAAAAATCCACCATTTAATTTAATTAGATTTCAATTTCCCTCACCCATCCTAAAAGCGCTCCTACAATTACTCCTAGTTGTCCCTTTATTCCCTCTATTTCCCCTTTAATGACTAACGCCTTTCTAAAAATTAGTTGTGTTTAATTTAGGAAATTTCTTTGATTATAATAGACTAGATACCTTTCTATGCTTCCCCATTATTTTTACATTTATTTCCTTTCTTATCTTAGTTTCCAATTTGGTATTCTATTGCACACATTTATATAGTTAAATCTTTAGATATAATTTTTTTACTCTTTCAATTCCTAACATGATATAGATATAAAATTTTTACTCTTTCAAATTACACATGATAACGACAACAACAAGTGTCATGAATAGTGATGGGTTTAACAAACCATGGTTTTTGTTGCACAAATGTATTGATAGAAATTCAAACTTGTTTGTGCTCTTCTTTGAAATTATTGAACAATTATATTTGTGTCATTGGAAATATATGTTTTGGATGTTCTTCATACTGTTTTCATTCTATTCCTCGTCGCAACACATCCCTTGTATGTGGTGAAACACGAGATTCTTTCAACCAACAATTACGGGCCAATTATTTAACATTTATTGCAATTCTATATTTGTAGGTTTGTCTAGAAATCACTGTCCAACAAGCCAGTTCATCATTTGCATCTATTTGCAATAGAAATTTTCTATGTTTGTATAATGTTTTTCTTGACATTCTCATCGTTTTTTCCATGTGTTGTGTCAAACGATCTTTTATATTGCTAGATGAAACATCAGTTGTTTATATCACTCTACGTGCAACACTTCCATGTTCTTTTCGAGATTTTCCAAAAGATTTTAATTCGCTAGGATTATTGTCAAAGACATTTTGTTTCACCTTTGTATCTTTTGTCGACTTTTGAATACTCAATAATGATGTAGCTTCTTTTAACTTTATTGACTTTATTAGATAGAGTAAAAGTTGAGCTTGTACGGTTACAGATTCATCTTTGAAAAAAGTATTATACATATTCTTAGTTCGATATCTTATATAACGCTTAACTTCTTTCTTTCCATATTTGTTAGTATCAACGTTTTTTAATATTTCATCATCAATGTTGATAGATTTTCCTCCATAATTCAATTTAAAGTTTATATTAAAGAACAAAACCCAAACATAAATTCACTAAACTATATACAAGTGTTCATCTTGTATTATCTAAATGTATGTACATACCTATAGGTGATTCATCTTCTGCTTCAATTTCGATTTCAACGTCTTCTACTTCAATTTCGGTTTCAATGTCTTCATCGATGTTATGAGACAAATATATTTATGTTTTTTGAAAAACATCAAATCGTAATTACAATCAATTATATTAAACAATATTTTAAATTTGAATTCTATACTTTTAATATAGAGAAGATATGCATGCATACCTGGTTGGACTTCTTCTTGTTGAGAATATATATTTACATTATCATCGTTTCTTTCTTCAATATTTGCATGTTCTCATTTATTTCTCCAATAATGCTCCTTACTTTAATCGTTATGGTGAGTTTCATCTCGAGTACGATCAAATTTTCTCTTGCGCAAAATTTTGTTTCCCATGAGTATAGTTATTTGCAAAAGTTATGTTCAAGAAAGGCTTCGCCTTGAAAATATGCTCAACATTTTTCTTTCAATATATAAATTGTTATTCCAATAAAAACTTGAACAAACATAAATTACCTTATTCAACAAAAATGAAAAAGATGATTTGAAAATTTGTTTAGGTGCTCTAGAAAACCATCAAACAAGTGATCAATTGTGTTAAATGAGTTCGAACGAAAGCGTATTTATACGATTTGGAATGAAATGAAATGATATGATGTGTTTTTTCATTTTTTTCGTCCGATAGAATTCGCTCAACCATCTTTCAGCCGAAAGATTCTGTAACATCCCACTCTTGATCGCACTGAGTGGAATTATTCTTTGAGGAAACTTGCATGCAAGTGATACGAGTCATTATACTATTGGCTATTTTGATTATGATTATAAGATATTGTGGATTTGATGATATGTTATTTTTGTTGTATTTACATCGACGGGTGCAATTGACTTGGTTCTCCTAAGTGTGCAGGACTTTGGGTGTTAGAGGATGCTGAAGAATCGATGAAACTTCTTAGACTCTGGATTGAGTCAGAGAGTGGAATGTTAGGGAATGAATGTTGTCGATGTGACATATGTACATATGATTACATATTATGATGTTGATTGTTATCATTGACATATTTCCTTACTGGATGCAGGCTAACGATAGCTTGCTTACCAGACTCACATTTGGAGTAAAGGGGTCACACATGACAAACAAAGACATTGAGGGAGAGGTGTGGCACCAGCCCTGCCACAACCTAAAAGCACTCCCTCCATGGCTCGAACTGTAGGATAATGATTACCTAGTTTGAGAAGACCCACGATGCCATGAGGGAAGACTGTGACAGTCGCTCACGATGATTCTAAAGGGCACACAATAAGGCATGTTCCTTATTCCATAGAGGCCCTTAATATCCCACAAGATCACTTGAAGGAGTATTGACTCCAATGGTTTGACGTCTACCAAATCCAGTCAAGAGGAAAGTGGCACCCTTGGAGCAGGTAGTGAGTCTTGAAGGGCACATCGTGAAAATAAAACATGAATTCAAGAGAGTGACACCCTTGGAGCATATAGTGCATCTTGAAGGGCACGTCATGGTTTTAACTCGGGTAAATTAATAAATCTAGTACCTAGAAAACTATGTCTCCTTAGGACCTGGTCGGCCTTAAAATAGATGATGGTATGAGTAAATTTTAATAACTAATTGTTCCCTTAAAAACTGTCTCCCAACCTAGTGAAATTAAAACCTAGGTCTAAGTAAAACCTTTGAACCAAAAAAAACAAACTAATTAGACATATAACAAGAAGTGGGTAAATAAAATTCAAGCTTTATTAATTAAATTAGAAATTTTAAGCAAGGTTTATTTATTAAAAGGGGGTAAATGGTTGTTTGTCTAAACTTGCTAATTATGAACTTAGTTAAAAAGGGAGAAACTTAAAAAAAAAGGGAAACTTAAATAAAAGGGGAAGCTTAAAGAAAAAGGGGAATGTCTAACTTAGTAAGGAATCTGGCCTTGAAACTTTCTATTTATGAACTCATCTAGGATTTAAGTAAGGCGTAATTCATTTGAGAATTGTAAGGGAATAATGGGACACTGAGGAGAATTTTTAGGAACGTTTTTAGGTGGGTGAGGGAAATAGGCAAATTTAATTAATTAATAAATTGATTTTATAGTGAAACTAATGGATCTAGCGACATGTGTACGGGGGATGTTTTTCCTAATTAAATAAATGAAAAAGGAATATAATGAGGGTTTGGGAAACTAATCACTTGAAAAATATATAAAAAAGATGGTGGAGGAGGAGTATGGATCATGTCTGCTTTACGTAAGGTTACGTTGCAAGAATTCTATCTTGGCTGAATTTCTCTTGTGGGAGTTGGGATACCCAACTCAAATAACGAGTGGTAGCTCGACCTTGCGAGGCGATATGGAGATAGAATTCTCTAGTATTGTGTGCATGGCCCCTTGTAGATCGGGGAGCTCAGGGGGAAGAAGAGTACCCATAGCGTTGGATGGGAGGTACCGGTGAGGCCTTATCGGTCGGCAAGCGGGAGCTGGATGGAGCACACATGTGGGACATCAACTCAAGATTTATGCCTTCGGTTATAGTACAGGTGTGTAATTTTCTTTGTATATTGGTTGTAATTACATGTATATGAATATTTATTGATGTTTATGATACGATATTCTTGCACCATAGTCGGTAAATCCTGAAAGGTTGTTTTCTTCAAAAAATGTCATATTACTTGTTTCTAAATGTTTTAGTTGTATTTTTAAAGAAACTAGATAGTTCCCTACACCAATTCTATGATAACTAGGTTCCTCATTCATCTTCAACACCTAAGACATTCACTATTTCCTACTCAACTAAAAGTTTTACATTAAGCTACAGATTTCACAGGATTCCTGTTACTAGAGTGCCTTAACCTCATTGGATTCCTCATTGATATCAACCTTAACCTGTTATCTTATCGTTCTTGGAACAGCTGGTTGAAGTTGTTAAAAAAAAATTGATGTACAATCTATGTAATTAGCGATCAAGTTCATTTTCTTCTTGATTATTCTTGTGCTAGGCCCTTGAAAATGTTTTTTTGGTCAATGGCAAGGCCTCACATATGTAGAAATGGAGGTTCTTGTCCCACATTGTTTTTTCAGTTCCATTAAAATATCATCCCTGGATGTTGACACAAACATCAACTGCAATCTACAGAAGTTAAAAATGTCATTGGTGAACCTGAATCTTTCAGGTTGGTCACTTCACATGATGAACTTTCTCAGGACCCCGACCTTTCCTGTGTTTTGATCTTTGTTTGTGTTGCGATTCGAATTGTGGGACCGTGTTTCATTTTAAATTCCCGAAAAAAAATTATTCTTGTTGGGTTCGTTACAAAACTCAATTTCTCCCGATTGATGTTAGGTCTAAGAAAATTCAGCCAACATTTATGACAACTTCTCCCGCAACGTTGTAATCCTCCAATAAAATAAAATTTCATGGGAGAACTGTATGGTAGCACAAGATCTACAACAGGACTCTTTGTAACTAACAATGGCATGGTAGGAACTGTAAACGTGTTAAAAAATAGCAGACACAATGTAGTACCGAGTTTTAAATTTCTACAATATTAATAGACCCAAAGTCTTTGCATAGATTGTCTAGGTTTTTGGTTTGGTTGCTTTCCGAAAATTCCAAATTATTTACTAAATACTTGGAAGAAATTTTTTCATTCACTTTTCAGTGGTATTTGTAAAGGATGATGCACCTACCTGCAGAATTATATGATAAACCTTGAAATCAACAGATCTTGGTCTGTTAGTGGTTTAAGATGTTCTATGATTAAAATGATTTTGTTACTTTGGTGCTTGTTTTGGAATCTAATTTCTATTTACTGTATTTCTCCAAATCTTATCCTAGGGAGTCCAGATTCAATAGAATACGATTCTAGAAGAATGCACATACAATGATTCGCTAAAAAAGTAGAAGGACTCGAAAGGACAACTCCTTGAAAAGGTTTCCAACACTCCCCTTGGACAAAATAGCATTATATCATGGGAGGTTTCTCTACTAATTTGTTATATGCCTTATAGATGAAATGCCAATTTCCTAAATACTCTGAAGTACAAGACTTGCATTTCCAAAAACAAACCTTAACTTTTATAATTATATGGTTATGCTACACATGATCATAGAAATCAAGATTGTACTATCAAGGTGATAATTCAACGCCCATGGGTCATTGAGCATCAGTATGATGTGTAAAACCTGATGATAATCATTTTATATGATATTGAAAATAATTATTTATATTAATGGGTAATCCTAATTACAGTTTTAAATTAAAACATATGGGCTGGGAGAAAAACAATTTTGTTAATGTCATTCTAGACCATTATTATAAATTAATTTGGATGTTAGGATATAACTATTTTGAAAGGTGATGATTCAATGATGGTCGTGATCTTATGATATTTATCTAATGATGTGTTAATGGTTAATTATCTAAATATTGTTAAAGAAATTTTTATGTTTTCTTGTGAATTAGTCAATAAATATTTCACCTTGCATGACATTGAGTAAGGGTGTCCTATGTGTGCCCCCCTTATTTTTACTCGCATTTTAAGAGTTGATTTCCTTGTAGGAATTTAGAACCTAAGAAGTAAAATTTATAGATGACTTACTGGAATAATAAACCCTTGAATGGAAAGTATATGTTTTTTAAAGATGGTTAGATGATTTTACTTTTAGATGGTGAGTGATTACTTATGTTGTGAATGAGTCCTTATGATGATGAATTGCTAATTATTTACTTCTAGTCGTTGCGCCAACTCAATTGTATCAAATATAGTCACCCTACATTTTTTTTTCTTTATTGTTTAGAGAGATTTTGTCTATCGATGTCGTATAATGTATAACAGTACAAGTTTGATTTCAGGCTCCTTGGATTTTATGTTGGGTTGAAGGTTTAGAATTATTTTTTTGTGCATGGGTTGCTAACGCCTTGTCGCAACGTGGCGACGCGATTCCTTGTAATTGGGTCATGGCCTGCGTTGATCAATAAATGCATATGGAATCTAGCTTAGCGTCATGTACCTCCCGATGTGGATGATGTTGTTGTATTTATGGTTGTTCTTGTTTTTGTAACATTTATTGTGATTGTCTCTCACTCACAGGGAAGGTTCTAGTTACTAGTCATCGAAGTTGTTGTCTTTGGATTGATTGATGTTGTCTTTTAGCTTAATAGGCGTGATCTTGTGTGTGTCGGGAAGGATGTAGGAACCTCCTCATTCCTCAGAACAATCGCCAGCCTTGAGACCTTAAATGGTCAAAATCGATGGGAACCTAGGCTTGAGAATTTCTTAGGTGTCCTCGAGGTCCTAACCTTCCAGGGTAGGATGAACGATTAGTCATTTTTATTTTGTCTAATTAATTTTAGTATGTTTCATCCCACTGTATGATGTGATAGTATGTTGGGTTGTTAAGGTGTATGTTTCCTGAATTATGTGCATTGTGTTTGTCATCGATTTGTGTTGATTGACTGTTGTCGTGGTTACCTTCCTTGTAATGTACCTCAAATTTTCCATAAAAAAAAAATTCTATGAGGCATTAATCTCAAAATTCATTTTATATGTTTGTTGATAAAGGGAAGAAATATTCGTTCCTGTTATAATTTTTGGTGATGTAACTTGAGTTCATCCTACCACATGATGCCATTTCCATACCTGTCTATCTTACTTTAGATAGAAGCTTATACAGCTAATTCACCAAGGGTTCTAGTAATTCCCCTTTAGTCTCTAACCTACTCACCTATATACATACATATATATATAATATATGAGACTTAGGACTTATAGTCCTAGTCTCTCTTTAAACAAGAGATTCCTATGTTTTGCGTGCAATACTATTTAGTTTGTCCTTTGAAACGAATATTTAATTACCATATATATATAGTCACGGGGATGGATATATACCCCAAAGTTGAAAAGAAGTGGCGTAGTGATATGCGCTTAGAATCGATATACATAGTCCCGATCATATATGGGCTCCTTTACGAATTATCCATGATTAGTGATATTCCAATCCATTTACTTAGAAAAGTTTGAGTAACGACATCTTGTGTTAACTTCAACTTAACTAAATGATGTTCCAATGAACCTTCTCTCGAACGATAAGCTAACTATAACAATGCAGTTGAACTGTACGAGTTCCAACTCATCGAGTCATGGAGGGATTTATTTACTTCGCAAATTTCTTGATGTGAAAGAGTGGTCGACTGTCAGAAGGGGGTTAAGACTCTGCATCTATTGTTTAATGGCAATCCTGTGTGTGCAAGTTACAATGCTATCACCTAGCTCTTCATCCATTCCGGTCACGCCAAATATGCCCTCATCACATGGCTAGACCTCCCTTCATACCTTCAATATTTAAACTGAGTAGTTAAGCTTCCTCTTAGGGTTTTAATGTGTTTGTTGTTTTCATTGTGGAGTATTTTAGGAGGTTCTGCGTATTATTTTCTCATATAAGCAGGCTATCGATTCGAGGAAAATGTTACCCAGTGGAATGACATCTCCATTATCCCTCCTTGGTAAGATTTTGTTAACACTGTGTTCTGATTATTAAACGAGGTTTGTTTCTTTATTACAGTGAGTGAAACCTCATGTCAATCTTACTTGTTTTTACTTAAATCTCCCATTATCGTTATTCTTTGTAACTTTCCTGAACTGTAGATTTATTTTCTAACTTCTTGAGAAGTCTCAGCATACCAATCCCTTATCCTGACTTAGGGAATTTACACCTGCAACCTTTTATGGGTAAATTCAATCCTAGGGTTTCATGTCTCGATTGTTGTTATTTCTTAAGTTCTATTTGCTGGTACATGTAGAGGTTTGATATTAAACCTTTTGAGAGGTTATGCATAGTCTTAATATGGAGTTAATTTCTTTTCACATTGCAAGTTCTTTCTTCTTTTTTTTTATAGAGGATGAATCCTTCCTTCTATAGTCGTCAATAAATCCTTAACTATTAATCGTGCAGATAATGTCTCCTTAAGGTTTTTCCTTCTTGTCTGGTATGTTAAAGGAAATGTAGTTCTCCATGTTTTCAAAAATCCAACTACCCCAGAATACTCACGGCATAGATGTTTGAGTTTGTGGAGCTTCTTGTAATAATTAGGTTTTCCACTGTCATTACGAGGTCTGTGTGTAAGTTACTCCATTAGAATTTAATAGTAGATTAACTTTGCACTTATCGTTGATTTATAATTGGCCTCTGTAATAGACATAATCAGTTCAGAAAGTGTTTAAACTCAATCTTTTTGTGTAGCTCTTGTTCTGTGTGTAATTTTTTGACATTGTGCCCTCGGCCTATTCGCATAGTGTGTTTTACAAACTTTATTTGTTAACTATTAGCACTGTTGATTTCATTTCATAAATCAATGATTATGTGATTGGTACCAACACTAATGATGGGCCCCTTTGCTACGAGGGTAGCCATCAGGTGGACCTTGCCTCTTCCACCCCTTCTGTGATTATGGATGGCATCTTCAAGCATGTGCAAAGGAGGGTCAGTCTACTCTACAAGATTGAGTTAAGTATAACCGATAAATGCATGCTATTTAAATATATTACATTGGTAATAAAATTATAGATCTCTGCTAATGGAACAATCAAGGTTGGTGTAATGGAACAATCTGAATTCTGGACACTCCCCGTGCGAAATGTATTTGAGTTCCCTTTGTAAACTCTTCAGGAGTTAAAACAATGAAGGCCATGGTTTTCAACCTAGATTTAATGATATTAAGTATAGATTCGCTCGACTTCCTATAGTGGTTGGATAAAGAGAAATTCCCAAATTGTGGTAATGTATTCCACTATTAGATTTAATACACAGTAACCATATAAGGCTTGGATGTCCTCTTCATTTTCTAGTTTGGTTGATATATGTAATAAATCATTTGAAGCAGAGCTTCAGGGCCTTTCCTCCTGTCTATTTGAAATAATACAATGACTGTTTTAATGATTTTATTCAAATCTTAATGCCATCCTGGCCCTTCTTATACTTAAATTGTTTAAAGTAGACTATACCTATATTGTTTATGAAAGGAGAGACTTATGTAACGAATGTCACCACATCTTCTTAAACGTATTATATTGTCTTGATACTTCCTTGGAGCTCATTTCTCATCTCGGATTTGGATGCTATTCATTTTTTTCTGTCATTATGTATTCCAGAAAAAATTATACTAAGGCGTAGTTAGAATGTCATATTATATTTCATTTCGGTATCTATTGTCTGTACAGTCTGAACTTAAAGTCACACACCATATGGGATTGAACTTGAATATTTTTGGAAGTTCTACATTTTCTTTTGGAAATTGAATCTCAAGTGAAAGGAAACTAGAATATAAAATTGTTGTACATACATACACACACACACACACACACACACACACACACACACACA
>JZKD02S1763349.1:35777-53323 GCA_000966675.3 Picea glauca
CCACAAGATTCACCTGGCGGAGTGTTGACTCCAGGGGTTTTAGAGTCTACCAATCCGTCAAACCGGCGAGTGGAACCCTTGGAGCACGTGGTGCATCCTGAAGGGCACGTCGCGCGACAGAAGCGATCGAGGCGAGTGGCACCGTTGGAGCACGTAGTGCGTCCTGAAGGGCACGTCGCTTGAGAATGATGCTGAGACAGCCTAGTTGACCGTGAAACCTTAGCGCCTGTTAAATTATTACAACCACCTCCCCTAATTAATTGGTCTCCCAATTCAACTATATGTAATGTACCTCAAATTTGCCATATGTAATGTACCTCAAATTTGCCATAAAAAAAAAAAAAAAATCTATGAGGCATTAATCTCAAAATTCATTTTATATGTTTGCTAATAAAGGGAAGAAATCTTCGTTCCTGTTATAATTTTTTGTGACATAACTTAAGTTTGTCCTACCACATAATTACATTTCCATACTTGTCTATCTTACTTTAGATAGAAACTTATACGGCTAATTCACCAAGGGTTCTAGTAATTCCCCTTTAGTCTCTAACCTATTCACCCATATACATACATATCTATAAAATAGATGAGACTTATGACTTATAGTCCTAGTCTCTCTTTAAAAAAGAGATTCCTATGTTTTGCGAACAATACTATTTAATTTTTCCTTTGACACAAATATTTAATTACCATATATATATATATATATATATAGTCACAGGGATAGATCTATACCCCACAGTTGAAAATAAGTGGCTTAGTGATATGCACTTAGCATCAATATACATAGTCCCAATAATAGATGGGTTCCTTTACAAATTATCCATGATTAGTGATATTCCAATCCCTTTACTTGGCAGAGTTTGAGTAATGATATCTTGTGTTAACTAAGACTTAACTAAACGATGTTCCAATGAACCTTCTCTCGAACGATAAGCTAGTTGTAACAATGCAGTTGAAGTGTACGAGTTCCAACTCGTCGAGGAGGGATTCATTTAATTCGTGAATTTCTTGATGTGAAAGAGTGGTATACTTTTATAAGGGAGTTAAGACTCTATATATATTGTTTAATGTAAGTCCCGTGTGTGCGCATTACTATGCTCTCACCTAGATCTTCGTCCATTCCAGTCACCCCAGCCCTGCCCTCATCACATGGCTAGACCACCCTTCATACCTTCAACATTTAAACTGAGTAGTTAAGGTTCCTCTTAGGGTTTTAATGTGTTTTCTATTTTCATTGTGGAGTCTTTCGGGAGGCTCTACATTTTATTTTCTCACGGAAGCAGGCTATTGACTTGGGGAAAATGTTACCCGGTGGAATGACATCACCATTCGCTCTCCCTGGTAATTTTTTCTTAACACCGTGCTTTGGTTATTAAGCGAGTTTTGGTTCTTTATTACAGTGGGTGAACCCTCATGTCAATCTTACTTGTTTTTACTTAAATCTCCCATTATCGTTATTCTTTATAACTTTCCTGGGCTGCTTCCCATTTTTGAATAAGAAGATGCTTACTGTAGATCTATTTTCTAACTTATTGAGAAAGCTCGGCATACCAATCCCTTGTCCTAACTTAGGGAATTTACACCTGCAACATTTTATGGGTAAATTCAATCCTAGGTTTTCATGTCCCGATTTTTGTTATTTCTTAAGTTTTCTCTACTGGTATATGTAGAGGTTTGATATTAAACCTTTCTTGGGGTTACACGTAGTCTTAATTTGGAGTTAATTTCTTTTCACATTGCAAGTTCTTTCTTCTTTTTTTATAGAGAATGAATCCTTCCTTCTGTAGTCGTCAATAAATCCTTAACTGTTACTCACGTAGATAATGTATCCTTAAGGTTTTTCCTTCTTGTATGGTATGTTAAAGGAAATGTAATTCTCTCTGTTCTCGAAAAATCCACTACCCAAGAATATTCACAGCATAGACGTTTTAGTTTGTGGAACTTATTGTAATAATTAGGTTTTCCTCTATCATTACGAGGTTTGTGTGTAAGTTCATTTGAATTTAATAGTAGATTAACTCTGCACTTATCGTCGATTTATAATTGGCCTCTGTAATAGACATAATCGGTTTGGAAAGTGTTTAAACTCAATCTTTTCATGTAGCTCTTGTTCTATGTGAAATTGTTTGACATTGTTCCCTCGACCTATTCACACAGTATATTTTACAAAATTTACTTGTTAACTATTAGCATTGTTGATTTCATTTCATAAACCAATGATTATGTGATTGGTACCAACACTAATGATGAGCCCCTTTTCATCGAGGGTACCCATCAGCTAGACCTTGCCTCTTCAACCTCTTCTGTGATGATGGACAACATCTTCAAGCATGCATAGGGGAGGGTCGACCTTCTCTACAGGCCTGATTTAAGTATAACCTATAACTGCATGCTATTTAAATATATTACACTGGTAATCAAATTCTAGATCCCTGCTACGAATTCTTATTTCTATTAGGTAGGAACTAATCGAAGTTCCCTTGTTTTCTTTTTTAGGGTTGGTGTAACGGAACAATCTGAATTCTGGACACTCACCATATGAAAGGTATTTGATTTCCATTTTTAAAATCTTCAGGAGTTCACATAGTGAAGGCCATGGTTTTCAACCTAGATTTAATGATATTAAGTATAGTTTCACTCGAATTCCTGTAGTGGTTGGATAAAGAGAAACTCCCAAATTGTGGTAATGTATTCCACTATTAGATTTAATACACAATAACCATATAAGGCTTGGATGTCCTCTTGGTTTGTTGGTCTAGTTGATATATGTAATAAATCCTTTGAAGAGGAGCTACAGGGCCTTTCCTCCTGTCTATTTGACATAATACAATGACTGTTTTAATGATTTTATTCGAATCTTAACGCCATATTGGCCCCTTCCTATACTTAAATTGTTTAAAGTAGACTATAACTATATTGTTTATGAAAGGAAAGACTTATGTAACAAATGTCACCACATCTTCTTAAACATATTATATTGTCTTTATACTTCCTTGGATCTCATTTCTCATCTTGGATTTGCATGCTATTCATTTTTTTCTGTCATTATGTATTCCAGAAAAAATTCTACTAAGGCATAGTTAGACTGTCGTCTTATATTGCATTTCAGTATTGTTGGCCGCAATAATATAATTTCTATTGTTTGTAAGATGCCTACATAGGATCTCTAAATTTTCATTACTCGTCATGAGCATTCTCATTAAACGACACTTGTCACTTGTCTCTTTTTACATATCTTATTTTATATTTTTGTTTTCATGACTATAAGCATGAAAAATCGCGGCTGAAATTGACATTTTTGTTTTGATTTGTGATTAAAGGAAGACTGCTCATGTGGTTTATTATAGAATTGTCATATTTTTGCTATGAACATTATTGTTCTCCTTGTTTATGACCCCTTGGTTCTAAACATGCCTTGGTTGCATAAGTGAAATACCTCCACTCATTAATATTTGATTGATATTGATGGAGTTTTGATTCATGAAACTTTGAATTATTCAATTTTTTTGATGCACTTGCCTTTGTAATCAAACTATGAATGCACGTATTTTGGTTTTAAAGTGTTCTGATCCTAGTATGCACCTAATGCCAAGTTGGCATACGAAGTACAGCATGCCATTACTCTTATGCATGGTCTGGGGCTTCACGGAGTCGCTCACACACTTAGTGATTAACACCCTACCCGTCATTTCAATTATCACAACAAACATTGGTAAGGCTCGAGGTTATGGCTCTGTGGCTTTCTTCCAAACCCTACCTGTGTATTCTCTGTTAATTATCAATCTGTTCGATGGCTCCAGTGGTAAGGGTCGAGCTGAATGGAATCCAAACCTTGCTATCATATGATAACGCCAGGGAAGATTTAGAAAGGAACGGTTGGCATTTGTTCATCGAAAAATTTAAGGGTTTCAATCTTCAAGTTGCCCAAGAGTGTTCCTTGACCTTCGATGGTTGCAAGGAAAATATAGGTGACATGCAATTAGAAGTAACAGAAGATTTCTTAAGCCAAGCCACAGGTTTTCCAGTTGTCGGGCAAAAATGGTTCAAGAATACGAAAGTTGAAGAGGTCCCCCGGACTTTGATGTTCACCTCACGAAAAATTACTGGTTGCAATTGAGGTATGCTAGTCTCATACTTAAAACCTAGGTGGCATGATCTGCTTGATATTGTGAAGAAATTCATTATGTGTGAAGGAAGATTTGGATTAGTTTTCCTGTATCAACTGCGCTTGCTTATGAGTTTCATTAGCTCCCATTGAATATGCCCTACTTCCTATGTAGAAGTTTGTATAAGATGGGTAAACGGTTTAGGAAGTAGAGGTCTGATTCGAGTTTATTTCACCATGGGCTCATTAAAATTATCCTTGTGCACCAGTTGCAATTACAAAATGATTGTTGGGATGCATTTATTTCACAAAATGGTTTCAGAAACCATGAATTAGGACAGGTTGATAAGCTGGTTATCGTAGAAACCCTTGTAAAACCTACCACCTCTCCTCCACCACTTCTACCCTGTGATATTTCCCCTAATAATGAAACCTTGACATACCCTGATGTCACTCGATAGGACAATCAACCGGGTTCGCACCCAAAGAGTTGCACTAAAACTATCATAAAACCTACAGGGAAGAAGTACAAGGGCAGTGTTGATGTTAATTTCAAGAATAAAAGGGTTGGTCATTTGATTTCACGAAGTGTTCGGAATAAAATCAAACCCTGTGAAGACACAAACAACACGATTGAAGTAAGTGAAGACTCGGATTCAGAAATTGAGAGGTTTTTGGCTGAAGAAGATCCCATGTCATACAGGCTCTATCCTGACACACCCTATGACTATGTAAACAACCTGCCTCCATGTCTAAAGGGTAACCCAGAATTCTCGGGTATTCAACTCTGTGATAAGCCTACCTTTCGCGTGGATGATTCTCCAACCCTTAATGATGTCAGTGATAATGCACAGTCCCTACAGCCACAGTGTGATGAGTGTCGATCTTGGATAGACATGTATTATACTAATGTGCCTCTGCTTCAATCATGACTTAAATATTTAAAAGACCAAGTGGATATATTGACAAATGAGAACAATAGACTCAAATCCATAACCCAAGCAAAGGAGAAATGCCTAAAAACTACAGGATCTGTCATTTTCAAGAATGTAGAGGCAACAACAACAATCGTAAACTCCAATATTTCTTAATATGTTTTAATTCCATGATTTGAGGTATGATCTTTTTAAATTTTAGCATGATTTTGTCACTCTCAAGTTAGGATATACAATTTGATTGAATATATTATCTTTCTTATAAAGATTAGTTTTTTTTATAAAATATGATTGTAGTTGATATTATAACTAGCTACAGAATCATAAGATTCTGTAGCCAGTTAGAAAAATTTGAATTGCTTGATTTAACAATTTAAAACATATCTAAAATATTTGCATTTTCATTTGTTTTCAAGAACCCATGATTTCCAGGGAGATATGAGGCACTGTTGAGATCTCCGACCCATATCAACTTTGTGTTTTTTAGTAAATAGATTAGGTTGTTGGTATTTCTATTCAGTGAAATCAGGGTGGTTGCATCCCCCATATTTTTGGAACAGATTTGATAGTATCAATAGGAAATAGTTTTGTTTCCTGGAACCTATATAAGCATGTTATTTTGTACACATTGCATCATCTCAGCCTGGGGAAAGACTATGGATTTTTCATTTATAGACTTGAATGGAATATAATACTCGTCACAGCTTTAGCTTTTCCGTATTGTGGTTTTATTCAAGTCATGTTTATTTCAATTTGTAAATAGATTATGATTGCTTTCGCTGTCATGGTTTACTACAAGATGATAGAATAAAAGTTTATATATTATCCATGTTTTATGTTCCAGATTTAACACACAGTAATCATTCGTTCAAACTTGAATTAAGATATTTATCTTTATCTTTGATTGAACATTTATACGATAGTTCTCACAGCAAAATTTATCTTATTGTGGCTGCTTGTAAAATTATGAGATTGTTGTTATAGTATATTTTATGTTTTCTCTCATTCAAATTCCATCATTATTGTTTCATATTTATAGGGAGCAATCTTAAGATCTGTCGCAAGTTTACCTCATCAGATAAGGTGATTGGATGCTACACATTGAACACATATTGGATGCGACAGCAGGTCAGCCTGTTATTTGATTTCATTAGCATAATAAATGTAGAAGTTCCCTATAGTTAAAACACTTTTTACCATCTGTTATTTCTTTTGTTTAATTAGACAGTTTGATATTCGATTTCTTTTATATAAACATTTTAAGAAAACAAATCAAAAGATTAGACAATAGCTTTACTGTTGTTTAAAAAATCAATTTACATTCAATTTTCATGGATTTAGATTAAAATTCATATTTTGTACATATTATATATATTAGAAATAGAATTATTTGTATATATTGTGCATATGATAAGTAGATTTATTTTATAAGTATTAATCAGTTAAACTATAGATGTATAGTAGATGTATGTATATTTGTTAGCGATTGTCATTTATCAAATCCTTGTATTTCCTTTAGTTATATTTTTCGCTTTCTTTAGGACTTAGATCGGCCAACAGAGCCGCTAAACCTGTCGGAGTGGATTAATCCAAATGGCTTGGGTTAATTGGACAACCCCAGACTGGATTCACTCCTCCAGCTGACGAGCGGTCAATTTCGCCCAACAACAAATGGCACTAGAAGGAGGGCCTGAAAACTATTAATGGCTCGAGGAGGTTGTAAGACTCCTCCCCTACCTAGCCACTCACCTATAGTAACTAGAAGTCGTTTAGATGACAACATTGTCCCTCAAACAACAACCACATCAAATGACAATCTACGAATCACGGTTGAACCAGTAACTCCAAATCCTTCGGGTGGCGATATACAAGAGATTGTTCGTCAATCTCTCATAAGAACACACAGTGCCTTAGCCCGTATAAGATAACCAAACCAACCTTTGAATCAACCATTAGACTTCTCTAATATTATAGAACAACTTGGAGGTATTGACCTTACCTTAAACCCTACAGATCTAATCCTCACTCCTGCAGCAGGAGGATCTGGTATTCCACCGTCACCACCTCCTTCATCTCCTTCTTCTTCTGGAGAAGAATCCTTAGATGAAGATAGTTCTTCATCCCAGCCTTAGACACCACCCACACCTATGGCCAATGTGAACAATCCTGCCAGACCCTAGATTGACCAAGATGCAATGGCCATACCTGGGCCTCAGCATCCTTTTCCCAAACACCCAGAGAAAACGCTCCCTAAGTTTGACCCGGACTCCAAATAGATCACTGAAGATCACATCAAAACTTTTATGTTAGACATTAGGCTCCATAGTGTTAAGCACGAAAACGTAGTCTATAGATTGTTTCCCTACACCTTTGAAGGCAATGCCTCTACCTGGTACTTTGCCCAACATCCCCACACCATCATGTCATGGGAGAAATTTGAATCCTGTTTCGTTGAGAAGTTCGCAGACGACAGGTCTCATGAAGTTCTAGTCATGGAGATTTCTAGTTTAAAAATGAACCCCAAAGAAAAGATCAAAGACTTTAATCAAAGGTTCTTGACACTAAAGAACTGGATCCCTATGGATTCGATGCCTACTAAGAATCTTATTGTTGCATACTACATGAAAGCATTACACCAAAACATAGCAATTTGGGTAAAGAGATCCAAGAAAGCCACGTTGTTAGAAGCCTTCGAAGAGGCTAGTCAGATCGAGAAAGACATTCTCAGTTTAAAAGACACTACTAGCAACGAGATAGAGACTAGTTCATCTTCCAAAAAGAAAATTGAAATCCTTCCTAGACCTTCCCAAAACAAAGCTCAACCTGAGAATTCGGATTTAGAAAACTTACAGAAAGTCATTCAAAAATTGTCCAACCAAGTTATAGACTTGAAAAGGTCGGCTGAAGAAGCTTCTTCAAGAAAAGGGCCTTACAAACCCCCTTTTAGGAAGCCTTTTCCCACCAACCGACCTAATTCAAATACTGAAGGCCTAAATCTAGAAAGCCTGCAATTTGCTATTCAAACGATCCTAGAAGCACACGATAACTTGATTCCTCCCAAGATTCCTGAAGAAGTAGTTGAGCAAGAGACGGTAGAAGAAGATGAATCCTCTCCAAATATTTTCGGACATTTGTCGGATAGCATTTTTCAAGCTAATTTTGAAACAGTGCATCCTTACAATACTAGGAGCAAGACAACAAATAAGCCTTCTTCTGAAATTACGATGACTTTGCCTCAAAAACAGTCTAAATCAACTGAGACCAAACAAAATTCAGTAAACCCAAGTTTAAAATATGATTAAATAGAATATATAAAGAATCTTAGGGCTAATGTTTATGTTTACGAATTATTAAAATTCCCTTTTCTTCTGCAAAAAATGCTGCAGAATATTGCAGAGAACAACAAAAATAGCAATCTGAGCAATAACAAAGGTGTTCAAAACAGCCCCAAAATTCCTCAGAAGGCCTCCACCAAAACTACATCCAAGCCTCATGATAAAGGAGACCTTCCTGTAAATAATGTAATGAATGTAGATAAACCAGTTTCAGAGGCTGCGAGTAAAAAACAACAAACTTCTACTGTTAGTACTAACAGAAATGTCCCTCCATTTTTGTTGACTTTTGAAATTTTCAATATGAATGTACATAATCGTATGGTAGATTCAGGTGCGTCATCTAACGTAATGCCTTGGTATGTCTGTCAAAATATTAATGTCGAAGTTCAACCATCCAGCTTGAAAATTATCCAGCTTGATCAAACTAGTGTTAAAGTGATAGGCGAATTAAGAAATGTGCTTATAAGATTGTCATCTAATCCTAAAGTTCATCAAGTGATTAATATTATTGTTGTAGATATCCCAGAAGTTTATGGTTTGTTTTTAAGTAAAGATTGGTCAGAACAATTACATGGATACTTTACGATGGATTGGTCTCACTTGTGATTGCCGGAGAATGGGAAGCCTAACAAAATCAAGGTAAATCTTGAACATTATTTGAAGTTCAGGGTGACTGATTTAAATTATCCCAATGAACCATTCAATCCCTCTGCCAATTCACCTGAAATACAGGGGATGGATACTTTTTTCGGAAATTTCATGGCCGAAACTTCTACCATCACTGATCTGGAACAACAATATGAAATTATGACATGCACACAGTCAACAGCCATCTCCCAGTGGTTACATGCACCCAACGAAAATCAAATATGGTCTCTTTACTTTGATGGGTCAAAATATAAAGAAGGAGTTGGTGCAGGGTGCGTGCTTATCGATCCAGCAGGTAACAAGACTCTGATTTCTTGCCGATTAGAATTTGAATGTACAAACAATACATCCAAATATGAGGCACTCCTGTAAGGCCTCAGAAAAGCATTAGATCTGAAAATTCAAAATTTGACTGTCTTTGGTGATTCGGAAATCGTGGTTATATAGGTAAAAAATTCTATCCATTGTTTATCTCCACACCTTAAAAGCTATCAAACTGAGGTATGGAATTTGATGAACAAGTTTTCTGCATTTAACATAAATTCTATTCCTAGATTGAATAATTCGGAAGCTAATTTGTTAGCTAATGTCGCTTAAAAACTTTTTCCCGTGGAAGGCTTATCTCCGAATGCATTTTCCATCGAACTATTGTTTAGACCGTCTGTCCCAGAAAACATCACGAATTGGAGAGTCTTCGATGATGATCAACAGATTATAAGTTTTCTGCATATGGAAGAAACTTTCCAGGGCGCGGTGATCGACAAAGGTACCCATGACAAAAATCTTCGTGACTTTACAGTAATACCAGATCCGAGATCTCCAGAATTTTCATCAGACATGGTAAACTCTATCCTATAATCTGTGGTTAGATTAGAAAAATTTTATGATCTTCACAACAAGTTCAGAAAATCTGTGAACTGTAAAACGAATAGTTCTGCCTTAACACATGAAAAAGTAAATTTGGGAACTAAATACAATCCATAGTGCATTAATTTAGGGTTGGGGTGTTCTGAGCAAGAAAAAGTAGCATTTATTAAGTTGTTTAAGGAATTCAAATATGTTTTTTCTTGGATGTATGGCGAACTAAAAACCTTTGATCCTAACATCATACAACACATTATTCCCATGAAACCCCAAACCCAACATTTTCAACAAAAGTTAAGGAAAATGCACCCAAAAATCGAACCAACAGTAAAGAAGGAATTAAACAAACTCCTGAATGCTAAGATAATTTTCCTAGTTAGGCACACACAATGGGCCTCTAATCTTGTCCCTGTCAGAAAGAAGAGTGGTGAAATCTGACTATGTGTCGATTTCCGAAATCTTAACCAAGCGTCTGATAAAGACAACTACCTTGTCCCTCCCATGGAACAAATCCTTCAATAGGTATCTGGTTCTGAAAGATTATCCCTGTTGGATGGTTTTTCAGGGTATAACCAAGTCCTTATGTCTCCCTCAGACCAACTCAAAACTACTTTCCGTACTCCATGGGACACTTATGCTTGCCCTTTGGACTCATAAACGTCAGTGCCACTTTCCAGAGAGCGATGGACATTGCTTTCCGAGGCTTAATCAGTCAATCTGTAGTAGTTTACCTAGATGACATCACCATCTTCTCAGAAAATAAAGAAGACCATCTAGCTCATTTAAGATCCATTCTACAGTAATGTCGTAAGTACGACATTTCTTTGAATCCTAAAAAATCTATCTTTGCAGTAGAACAAGGTAATCTCCTCGAATTCATTGTATCAAGTGAAGGGATAATTATTGACCCTAAAAGAAACCAAGTCATTTCAAAACTGCCACCTCCCTCATCAAAAAATTCCATGCAGTCCTTCTTAGGACAGATAAACTTTGTTAGGAGATTCGTCCCCAGCTTTTCAGAAATGGTGAGACCATTACAAAACCTAATAAAAAAGGATGTACAATACCATTGGGGACCTTTAGAAAGACAGGCTTTTGATTCAATAAAAAAGGCCATAATAGATGCTCCTTCTCTAATGAGCCCTAAATTTTCGCAAGACTTCACCCTCTACACGTTTGCCTCCGATCGATCCTACGCTGTCGTCCTAACTCAAAAGAACACTGAAAACAACGAAGTCCCAATCGCCTTTATGAGTTCAGCCTTCAAGGGGACGGAACTTAATTACCCAGTAGTAGATCAGCAAGCCTATGTTGTTTTCAAAGAAGTAAAGCACTTCCGATTTTATCTGTTGAAATCTAGGATGAAAATCATTGTCCCTTACCCGACCATCAGAAATTTGTTAGTACAATAAGAACTAGGCGAAAAAAGGGAAAACTAAGTCACATCCTTGCAAGAATATGACATAGAAATCACCCCAACACAAATAGTAAGAGGCCAAGGTTTATGCATGTTAGTTGTCGATTCAGCTATAGGACAGCAAGAAGAAACTAATATGTTAAATCCAGGGAAGCACTATCAAAATCAAATCTGTTGTGCATAAAACCCTGTTAGTCCCTGGTACGATGACATAAAATTATGTATTATACACAGATCAACCCCTCATCACCTTGATCCCACAAAAAGGAGAGCACTAAGATTAAAATTTGCTTCTTCTCAGCTGATTAATGGTATTTTGTTTCATCAAAATTTTGATGGAGTACTTATGCGCTGTCTTGAAAAAGATGAAGTAGAAAAAGTCTTATTGGAATTGCATGCAGGAGAAGATGGTGGGCATTTCAATGGAAACAACACTTCCCATAAAGTATTAAGATCAAGTTATTATTAGCCTACCCTTTTTAAATATTCTCATGCTCTATGTCTCAAGTGTGTGATTTGTCAAAAAGCATCCGGACGAATACATAAATCAACTTTCCCTTTGCAACCAGTTTTGGTAGACTCCCCTTTTTAGTAGTGGGGTCTGGATATTATAGGCCCAATCAATCCATCTTCCTCACAACAACATAAATATATCATAACAGCCACAGATTACTTCACCAGATGGTCCGAGGTTGCCCCATTAAAAGCTGTAAATACCAGTCAAGTAATATCCTTCTTGAATTCAAATATTATTACTCGTTTCGGTATCCCTGAATGCCTGGTATTTGATAATGCTTCTTATTTTTCGTCTCTTGAAATGAGTGATTTCTTTCTATAAAAAGAAATTAAATTAAAGTACTCTGCCAGCTATTACCCCCAAGGCAACGGTTTGGCAGAATCAACTAATAAAAATCTGATCAAAATTATCAAGAGAACGGTCTCCAAAAACCATAAAAATTGGCATAATGCATTGTTAAATGCAATCTGGGCTGATAGAGTAACTCCTAAAACTGTTGTGGGTAACTCACCTTTCTTTCTCGTTTACGGCAGGGAGGCAATTCTTCTACCACATGTCCTTCTTCCATCTCTGCAGTTATTGCAAAAAGTACAGGAAGAAGACTGTCCCCCTTTGGAGAGTCGAATTAACGCTTTGTTAAAATTAGAAGAAGTGAGTGCTCAAGCAAAACGGAAATTGGATCAACATCAACTCATTGTTAAAAACTGGTTTGATTCCAATTCTACCTCTGACAGAAATTTTGAGGTAAGTGACCTTGTCCTAAAATGGGACAAACCTCACGAGGGAAAAGGAGAGCATACTAAGTTTCAGAACTTGTGGTTGGGAACATTTTTAATTGCTGAGAAATTGGGTCCCAGTTCCTTTCGATTACGGAAATTAGAGGGACAACCAGACACCTTTCTGGTGAATGGCCAAGCTCTAAAAAGGTACTTTGCCTAATGACGCTCCCATGTGCACTGTGTAAATATTTTCTATTTTGTTTGTTGTTTGTTTTTCTTTGTTGGTTTGTTTTGATTTTTCCTTTATGCTTATCGGTCTTTCTTTTTGAAACACACATGCCTGCATCACGGGCTAGCTCAAACGAAGAGAACAAAAAAATTTTCCCTCCAAAATGACTATTGAAAGTTGTTTAAACATCAATTGTGGTATTTCTCTGAGTTTGCAGCCATGTCGAAGATAACTTGTTTTTTGAAAAATGTTTCTTAATTTCAATATGCAACTGAAGGTATTCACGATTATCCATAAAAATTCTTTTTACGTTGTCCCTGTTCCTTAAGAGAACAACTAAGAGATGTTTCCCTTCTCTTGAAAGTCAGTTTTATTAACAAACTATTTCCATATCTTAATGAAGGAAAGCTAATAAATTTCTTCAAAGTCTGTGACTTACTAAGATGTGTCCAAAAACTAGAATTTTCAGTGTTACCCTGCTCTATTAAATATCTTTAAAACTAAATAAACCCTCAGAGAGCTGTGGGAAGTTCTTG
Organism: Picea glauca; assembly: GCA_000966675.3. NCBI lineage: Eukaryota > Viridiplantae > Streptophyta > Pinopsida > Pinales > Pinaceae > Picea > Picea glauca. The sequence continues at coordinate 49,086 of JZKD02S1763349.1, forward strand.
TAAACCCGTCGGGATACTGAAAAGGTCTGTTGGCAGCGGGTAAATGCATGCATGATGCCAAGATAACTTCATCGGGGTACTGAACAGGCCCACTGGCAGTGAAGCAATGTCAGGTATAAGAAAATTCTCAGATATGGATTTTGTTTTGACCTTAAATTTCCTTCATTCTGATCTGGAACTTCTTGATAGGATGCAGATATCAGAGTGGGTTAATTGACATCCCTGTCGAGGCTATGGATGCCTGTTGGTAGCAGTGGCCCTGTCAACTGTATTGAAGATTTTAACTTTAATATCATGACTCTCTTCTGTTAAGATTGTTGTCAGTTTTCGTCTCTTTAAAATTAACAGTTGTCTGAAACTAGAATGCAATATAATTATTTACGATGTTCAGACAACTTTTCGGTTGTTTTCGAGTCGAAGTTTTTTTTATTATCCTAATCTGAACTCGTCATTTGGTAGAGATAAATGCTTCTCCCAGTGTATCTCCATTGTTGGTAGCAATGATATAATTTCTATTGTTTGTAAGCTGCCTACATAGGTCTCTAAATTTTCATTACTCGCCATGAGCATTCTCACTAAATGAAACTTGTCACTTGTCACTTTTTACATATCTTCTTTTCGATTTTTGTTTTCATGACTGTAAGCATGAAAACTCATAGCTGGAATTGACATTTTTGTTTTGATTTGTGATTAAAGGAAGATTGCTCATGTGGTTTATTATAGAATTGTCATATTTTTGCTATGAACATTATTTTTCTCCTTGTTTATGACCCCTTGGTTCTAAACATGCCTTGGTTTCATAAGTGAAAGACCTCCATTCATTAATATTCGATTGATATTGATGGAGTTTCGATTCATGAAACTTTGAATTATTCAATTTTTTCGATACACTTACCTTTGTAATCAAACTATGAATGTCCGTATTTTGGTTTTAAAGTGTTTTGATCCTAGTATGCACCCGATGCCAAGTTGGCATACGAAGTATAGCATTCCATTACTCTTCTACGTGGTCTTGGGCTTCACAGATTCTCTCACACACTTAGTGATTAACACCCTGCCCATCATTTCAATTATCACAGCAAACATTGGTAAGGCTCGGGGTTATGGCTCTGTGGCTTTCTTCCAAACCCTACTTGTGTATTCTCTGTTAATTATCAGTCTGTTTGATGGCTTCAGTGGTAAGGTTCGATCTGAATGGCATCCAAACCCTGCTATCATATGATAACGCCAGGGACGATTTAGAAAGGAATGGTTGGCATTTGTTCATCGAAAAATTTAAGGGTTTCAATCTTTGAGTTTCCCAAGAGTTTGCCTTGACCTTCGATGGTTGCAGGGCAAAGATAGGTGATGTGCAGTTAGAAGTAATAGAAGAGCTCTTAAGCCAAGCCACGGGTTTTCTAGCTATCGTGGAAAAATGGTTCAAGAATGCGAAATTTGAAGAGGTCCCCTGGACATTGATTTTCACCTCACGAAAAATTACTAGTTGCGATCAAGGTATGTCAGTCTCATCCCTAAAACCTATGTGGAATGATCTACTTGCTATTGTGAAGCAATTCATTACGTGTGAAGGAAGATTTGGATTAATTTTCCTGTATCATCTACACTTGCTTATGAGTTTCATTGGGTTCCCGTTGAATATGCGCTACTTCCTGCTTAGAAGTCTGTATAAGATGGGTAAACGGTCTAGGAAGAAAAGGTCTGATTGGAGTTTATTTCACCATGGGCTCATTAAAATTATCCTTGTGCACTAGTTGCAATTAGAAAATGATTGTTGGGAAGCATTTATTTTATGAAATGGTTTCGGAAACCATGAATTAGGACAGGTTGATAAGCCGGTTATCGTAGAAACCCTTGTAAAACCTACCGCCTCTCCTCCACCACTCCTACCCTGTGATCTTTACCCTAATAATGAAACCTCGACCTACCCTAATGTCACTCAACAAGACAATCAACCGGGTTTGCACCCAAAGAGTTGCACTAAAACTGTCATAAAACCTACAGGGAGGAAGCACAAGGGAAGTGTCGATGTTAATTTCAAGAATAAAAGGGCTGGTCATTTTATTTCACGAAGTGCTTGAAATAAAATCAAACCCTGTGCAGACACAAACAACATGATTGAACTAAGTGAAGACTCATATTCAGAAATTGAGAGGTTTTTGGCTGAAGAAGATCCCATGTCATACGGGTTCTATCCTGACACACCCTATGACTATGTAAACAACCTGCCTCCATGTCTAAAGGGTAACCCAGAATTCTCGGGCATTCAACTCTGTGATAAGCCTACCTTTCGCGTGGATGATTCTCCAACCCTTAATGCTGTCAGTGCCAATGCACAGACCCTACATCCACAGTGCGATGAGTGTCGATCTTGGATAGACAGGTATTATACTGATGTGCCTCTACTTCAGTCATGACTTAAATCTTTAAAAGACCAAGTGGATATATTGAAAAATGAGAAAAACAGACTCCAATCCATAACCCAAGCAAAGGAGAAACGCCTAAAAACTATAGGATATGTCATTTTCAAGAATGTAGAGGCAACAACAGCAATCGTAAACTCCAAGATTGCTTGATATGTTTTAATTCCATGATTTGAGGTATGATCTTTTTAAATTTTAGCATGATTTTGTCACTCTCAAATTAGGATATACGATTTGATTGAATAGATTATCTTTCTTATAAAGATTGGTTTGTTTTATAAAATATGATTGTAGTTGCTATTATAACTAGCTACAGAATCGTAAGATTCTGTAACCAGTTAGAGAAATTTGAATTGCTTGATTTAACAATTTAAAACATATCTAAAATCTTCCCATTTTTATTTGTTTTTAGGAACCCATGATTTCCAAGGAGATATGAGGCACTATTGATATCTCCCAGCCATATCAACTTTGTGTTTTTTAGTAAATAGATTAGGCTGTTTGTATTTCTATTCAGTGAAATCAAGGTGGTTGCATCCCCCATATTTTTGGAAAAGATTTGATAGTATCAATAGGAAACATTTTTGTTCCCTGGAACCTATATAGGCATGTTATTTTGTACACATTGCATCATCTCAGCCTGGGGAAAGACTATGGATTTTTCATTTACAGACTTGAATGGAATATAATACTCATCACATCTTTAGCTTTTCTTTATTGTGGTTTTATTCAAGTCATGTTTATTTCAATTTGTAAATAGATTATGATTTCTTTCGCTATCATGGTTTATGACAAGATGATAGAATAAAAGTTTATATATTATCCATGTTTCATGTTCCAGATTCAACACACAGTAATCATTCATTCAAACTTGAATTAAGAGATTTATCTTTATATTTGATTGAATGTTTATACGCAAGTTATCATAGCGAAATTTATCTTATTGTGGTTTCTTGTAAAATTATGAGATTGTTGTGATCGTATCTTTTATGTGTATTGTCATTTGAATTCCATCATTATTGTTTCATATTTATAGGGAGAAATCTTAATATATGTCGCAAGTTTACCTCGTTAGATAAGGTGACTGGATGCTACACATCGAACACATATTGGATGCGACAACAGGTCAGCCCGCTATTTGACTTCATTAGCATAATAAATGTAGAAGTTCCCTGTAGTTAAAACACTTTTTACCATCTACTATTTCTTTTGTTTAATTAGACAATTTGATATTCGATTTCTTTTATATAAACATTTTAAGAAAACAAATCAAAATAATAGACAATAGCTTTACTGTTGTTTAAAAAATCAATTTACATTCGATTTTCACGGATTTAGATTAAAATTCGTATTTTGTACATATTATATATATTAGAAATAGAATCATTTGTATATATTGTGCATATGATAAGTAGAGTTACTTTATAAGTATTAATTAGTTAAACTATAGATGTATATTAGATGTATGTATATTTGTTAGTGATTTTCATTTATCATATCCTTGTATTTCCTTTAGTTATATTTTTCGCTTTCTTTAGGACTAAGATCGGCCAATGGAGCCGCTAAACCCGTTGGAGTGGATTAATCCAAACGGATTGGGTTAATTGGACAACCCCATACCGGATTCACTCCTCCAGTTGACAAGCGGTCAATTTCGCCCGACAACAGGTATCTATTGTCTTTACAATCTGAACTTATAGTCACACATTGTATGGGATTGAACTTATATATTTTCGGAAGGTCTACATTTTATTTTGGAATTCGAAGCTCAACTTAAAGGAAACTAGACTATAAAACTGTTGTACAGACACATACATG
>JZKD02S1763349.1:76305-104599 GCA_000966675.3 Picea glauca
TGACATTGTGATGTTCGGAAATGTCCATCACAACGCAATTTGGGAAATATTCATTCGTCACATTGTGACGTGGGGAAATGATCATCACAATGCAACATTGGGATATGTTCGTGACATTGCGACATGAGGAGATGTTCGTCACATTGTGATGTCGAGAAATGTTTGTCATAATGTGACGTTGGGAAATGTTCCAAACAATGCGATGTCGAGAAACATTGAACACATTGTGATGTTGGTAAGTGATTGGGACAATATTGGGACAAGGGAATGTTTGTCGCATTACGATGTTGGAAAATGTTTGTTAGAAGGTGACAAAGGACAAAGTTCATCACATATTGAGGTTTGTTCATCAACGTCATTAATAAATTAATACAATAATAAAGTAATGGTACATTAATAATGTATTGATACATTATAATAATGTATTTAGACATTATTATAATGTATAAATACAAGTAATTAATATATTTATACATTATTTAATGATACATTGCTAATATTGTTAGAGATAATGCTAACATTAATGTTGTGTGCTAAGTTTAGGGATTGGCTTGAGGTTTTGTAGAAGACTGTTCAGATATTGTCTCAACCTAAATCTCCAAGATTAGAATTAGTTGGATCTCACTCCAACTATATATACATGCAATGTATCTGTGTGAAAAGGTAATACAAACTATTATTTTGTGTGAGTTAATTGTCCAATGGTTGCTCTATCAATTTCTAATTTGGTATCAGAGCTTGGACTGGCTTAACTCCCTCACGTGAGAGCCGATTCCACTATAGCAGTAGGATTAGAATGTGAGTAGAGGGTTTCCGGTGTGAGTGCCTTTCCGTGTGTATGATTGAGAGTAGAATTAGATTAGTTCTTTGTGAGGATTTTTTTAATTTTTTATGTGCACACAATGATGTAGAATAAACTCATTACCCATTGTCACTGGTGCAAGATGCGAGTCAACAAACATTGGTGTTCGCATAGTGATTGCAAAAAGTGTTTAGTTTTTTGCAGCAATTTGTAGATTCATTTCACTGCAAATATTGAATCACCCCGTATGTGAAAATTGAGAGCATTAGATCCCTCAAGGGAACCAATTGGTTGTTTGTAGCTTGAATGAAAAGATTCCAAGGGCTCACTACTCTGCACGGGTTCCATCAACATACAAAAGGTGAATTTGTTTGAAGAAGATGGATCGAGGAAGTATTCCCTTGCTTTGTAATTTCTAGATATGTTGCATCAGTTAAACGATTGTTTAAAGCCAACAAATGATGACATCATCACCATATCAAATTGGAGCTACTTTGATATATGTTATTGTTTACAGGTCTGATTTTCCAGGTATAAGATCACATTTTTGTGTGTGATTGAAATGGAGGGGTTCGTGAATCAAATATTGAGAGGTGTACTTTTCTTGAAGTCTACAATTGTTGTCAGAACAATGCATAGCGTGTGGAGTAAGAAGAGCATGGACAACGTGTATAGGAGTGGTAATCCAACTGCTCCAAGAGGAGAATCAAGCCATGGCTACCAAAAAAATATTATACAACAGATTTCTAAATGTTTTATTTTTGTAAAATTATGAAGAACCAATTAATTGAACAGAGTAACATAACATAAATCAGTTGTTCTTGAGGTACTTTGGTGCCATGTAAGAAAATTGTTACTAGTTTGGTCATGTTTACAGTCTGTTATACACTGATGGATCTTCTTGTCCTTCGATGCTTCAAGATCAACAATTACAGGTTATTTTATGTATGTAATCTTGTGTTTGTGGAGAAGGTCAAGTTGTGAAATTGATTGCTGAAGACATTCAGTATCTAGATCATTCTCCTAGATATCACGGATAAACGAAAGTGAAATATTCACAGATGGAAGTGTATCCATAGGATGGTTCAGTATCAATATTTTCCTTCGGGAAGTCGAGAAACATCGGTTGTACAAAGAACACCAAAGATGGTCAGAAGCAGTTTTATCTATGCTGTATGAAGTGGTAGATCAAAGATGATGGGAGAGAAAGAGCGTGTATATGAAGTTCATAGATGGGTGTAAGTGCGTATGAGGACCAGTCAGACAAAGACATATGACACATTTTGCAATCATGCTTTCAGTATTGTAAGTTTTTTGAATGTAAGCATTAAAGGGGGGTGTTAGAGATAATGCTCACATTAATGTTGTGTGCTAAGTTTGGGGATTGGCTTGAGGTTTTGTAGGAGACTATTGAGATATTCTCTCAACCTAAATTTCCAAGATTATAATTATTTGGATATCAATCCAACTATATATACATGTAATGTATCTGTGTGAGAAGGTAATATAAATTGTTATTTTGTGTGAGTTAATTGTACAATGGTTGCTCTATCAATTTCTAATTAATATATATTATGATTATCAATATATATATATATATGGTTGACCAAATAGTTGTTTTATAATGTAAGTTCGTTGACCATGATCATGGTTGTACATGGACGTTCATGTCAATACTTCAACATCAGTTCACTATGTTGAGTTGTCTATGGTTCTACATGATGATTCTTTAAAACCTAGGTTTGTCAAAGTCTCACATTGAGAGATGTTCGTCATAATGCGACATTGGGCAATGCTCGTAACACTGCAACGTTGGGACATGTTCATTACACTACGACATTGGAAAATATCCGTGACATTTTGATGTTGGGAAATGTCCATGACTTTGCGGCGATGAGAAATTTTCGTCACAATATGACACTGGGAAATATTCGTCACATTGTAACGTTGGTAAATGTTCATCACAATGCGATAGTGGGACATGTTCATCACATTGTGATGCCAAGAAATGTAAGTGACAATGCGACGTTGGGAAATGTTTGTGACGTTGTGATGGTGGAAAATGTTCGTGACATCACAACATTGAGAAATGTTTATCACAATGTGATGTTGGGAACTATTCTACACATTGCAATGTTGTGAAGTACTCATCACAATGGAAAATTAGGACATGTTCGTGACATTGTGACGTCAGGAATATTTTTTCACAATGCGACATTTATAAATGTTCATCACAATGAGATATTGGGACATGTTCGTCACATTCTGACATCGAGAAATGTTCGTCACAATGCGACATTGGGAAATGATCAACACGATGCAACGTCAGGAAACATTCGACACATTGTGATGTCGGTAAGTGATTGGGATAATGTGAGGACAAGAGAATGTTTATCACATTGCAATGGTCAGAAATGTTTGTCATGAGGTGAAAAAGGAAAAAAGTTCATCACATACTAAGGTTTGGTCATCTAGACCAGATTTATAGGTTTGTGTAAGGGAATTGCTATGTTTAGTAATAATGGTCAAGGTTTGTGACATTGTGATGTTTGGAAATGTTTGTCACAATGCGACATCAGGAGATAGTAGAGATATTGTGATGTTGGTCAATGCTCATTACAATGAGATAATATACATATTGTGACGTTTGGAAATGTTTATCACAATGCGACGTCAGGAAAAGTGTGGAACATTATGATGTGAGGATATGTTCATCAAAATGAAATGGCAGGGCTATGTTCGTCACATTACGACAACTATTTATGATCATCACATTGCAACGTTACTATGCTTGTCAGATTGCAACGTTACTATGACCATCACATTATGACATTACAATGTAGGGTTTTGTACATAAGATTAAAATATATGGTTTTGTAAGTCACATTGTGTTTGCAGGTTTTTTAAGTCACATTGTGACATTGACATATTTTCATCAAATTGTGACATCGAGAAATGCCCACAAAATTTTGACATAGAGTTATCTTGGATTTCATAAGAGGTAATTTATGTTGGATCAAAGGTAATTTAAAACTTTTTTCATAGTTTATTAGATCATAGGTAGTTTATGTTGAAATGCATGAGAGGTAATTTATGCTGAATCAAAAGTTATTTAAAAATTTATCACACTTTATTAGATGAGAACTAAATTAAAATTTTATTATTTTTTAAGAGATTTATATGAAATATGTTTTCAAAATTACTTGCAAAAAATATTTCATCAAATTTATTAGGATTGAATATAAGAAAACAAATGTTATAATGGAAACCAAATAAAAAAAATGTAAATGAAGCATCGGAGTCTTTTTCATTTTCTCAAGGTTGATTTGAGTGAAACACTAAATGAAACCTAATCATGTACTTTGAATTATTAGATGGTTATTATACTTGAAACAATTTTTTTGAAAAATCTATCATTTAACCATATTTTTCGATTTTTAAAAATTATTAATCACTATGACAAAAATGAAATTATGTGAATATTTACATAGATTATGTGAAGATACACATGTAAAGATTCAATTCATGTATTATTTTCTAATGAATGATGGTGGTATCCATGTAAATAATAGATGAATATCCATGTCCTAGTTTACATTTTGAAAAATCCCTCCAACCAAAAAGGACAACCACTTTAAAATGTCATTCTATGATGTATCATAGAAAAATTGTGAATATTAGAAAAAATCAATTGTTTCTTTCTCTTAAATTTTAATAAATGAATTGATGTAATAACCTTTCTTTTTACTATTATAAAATACAACTTAAAAAATTCTATTCTTTTTATTTTCAACCATTTCATCAATACATATTATACTTGTTAGAAAGAATACAAAAATGTATATTAAAAAAACTATAGATCTTAAAAAAACATATTAATTAAAATCATCATTTAAAAAAAATTGTATATGTTTATTGGTATATTTAAACCTATCAATTGAGTGCTTACGTGTCTCTTTCTCTTTCAGTAATCACATTACATACACTACTAGCTAGGGCCTTCGCAAAGATCAGGGCTGGGTTGGTCCTGCTTCACTGGTCAACACTTCGCAGAGCCTCAACCTTCTTCCCTTTTTCATAGAGCTAGATCTTCTATTTTGTTTGGACTACCACCTCAATCTAGCAGGACCAAATAATTTTTCTCTTTCTTCCCCTCAAATCCTGATCTTAGCTAATGGTGACAGTTTGTTATGGTTTTCCTTAATGAGTGGAGGGAGGGTGATTGACTCATTCCCAGTTTTCCTGAAGGAGTGGAGGGAGATAGTGGTGATGGATCTTCCATCCTTATCTCTAGTTTTACCCTGCTAGTGGTGTTGGTTTTTTATAGACTAACATGTCGTACCAAATCACTCAAACTCTCTCTCTTGCCTTACCTTACTAGGAAAGCAGAGCTAGTGGTGTTTGTTTGGGTGGTTTTGTCTCACTGACCTAGTCAAACTTCTTACCCACTCGAACTTGTGATTGATTCTCGAGAGAGAGCGAAAATCAGACTGACCCTATCTCTCAGCTTTGAACCCATTGAATCTATATTATAGATGTGATATGAGATGTGAATGTGAACAAAACAGTGGCCTTTCTGCACTCAACTGTGGATAGAGGATCGAGTGCAGGCCCTATCGTCATTTATGCACTCAATCGTTTTCGATCAAGGGTGTCGAGCACATAAATTCTATGTCCCTTGACCTCCTCAATCGGTCGAACACATGACCTCAACCTCAATCTAAAGGTGGTGTATGGGGGAGGGAGGACCGCTCCACTATATGGGGCTAAGGGAACCAAAATAGAGGTGACCGTAAGAGATGGTAATTGTTAGAGTGTGAATGTGGCCTATCACTATCAAATGGGGTAGAGGCCCTAAATAAATAGAGGGAAAGGGTGGTAAATTCTCCTCCGTGGAGTCTTTCTTTCTCCTTGGCCTTATTCTCTCTCGTTATCGAGTTATTGAAATGAAGGAGATAATACGTTAGAGAAACACTTCATAAGGTAATATATTCTATGGAGTTGGACCATCAGTCATAGGAGATCCCCATTGACCCTTATTTCTATAGATAATTGATGATAGCTGCTATTTTATGCACTCGATGCACTCAATATTGGTAGGTGGACATGGCCATTCATAGTTGGGTAGGCTTGCCTGGATACTCATCACCTAAACTAGTTGTTCAAGTAATGAACTAAGAATAGGGAAGATTTCATCTCACCCGCCTAAGCTTCTTATGATGTGGAAGGAAGGAGAAAACTGAAATGCATGAAATGAATGGAGTTTCCCGTAGAAAAATTAGATCTTGTCTTAGATACTCGAATGGGATACTCTACTTGGACTTCTCCACTTGTAGACCATGGCCTACTCCACTGAGATACTCTTCTCAAATAGGTTAGGCTCTTGTTTGGAGTGGTTTCTTCCTATGTTCATTTTGATAAGGTCCCTAATTTCTAAGGTTTGAAGTAGTAGTCATCTATCCCATCCCTGCCAAAGGATTTGTCCAGGACCCGACTTGAAGCGCTCGATCACCCACCTATCGAATGCAAAATATAACTTTAAAATCATTATCTCCTTAAGACAACATGAAGAAGAATCTCATTTCTCTACTTGCTTGATCCTCTCCCTCCACCCCCCCCCCTTCATCATCTTGACCATGTCCAATTGTAGGGTGATGGAGACCCCCCCCCTTATCTCCTTGGGGTTACGCGACCTCCTGATCAAGGATCATTCCAAACACTGAATCATATCAACTATCTGGGTCCCTGTTGGTACCCAAAACCAATATACACATGCCTCTTTTCTCCTAAGGTGCAGGTCCTATGAGACCCGCGGGCTCCTGTTAATCCCCTGCTCCATAATTTGGAAATTTGAATAACAACGGGCGCTAGCTCTCTAGGATATGGCTTTTGCCCCATGAGACCTTGGACTATGACCCATGGTTGAACCTCCCCAAGCACTTCAGACTTCAGGATTCAGCCATTTCAACCGTAGTTGTAACCTTTTCCCCTAAATTGTGAACACAATGGGTGTGAGGATCAAAGGTCCCCATCACTACCCTAGATCAATGACTGTGATCTATTCAGACTATGGCCTTTGAGATTCTTGAATTCACCAACCTTTGTTTCTCCCAGTTAGCGAATCGTCAAAATGTTTACCTAGTGCCACTTGGCATGTCTCAATGGATGGCTCTGATGACCTCGCGACTTCAGCTTTGCGAGTCCTTTCACCTTCACTCCACTATTCCTCTGAAGTGCTTATGCTCTGGAGTGCGGGATCTAGTGACACCTGTCCATTTCGCTTGGACAATCCAAATTTGCTTCATCTTCCTCTCTTCAAGTATTCTCCCAACTCTGCACCTGCTTTCTTCTCTTGTACCTGTCCTCTGAAACATGCGGATCTCCACCAAGCATCCTTCTAGATCCAATGATCCAGATCTTCTCTGCCCTTTGTGACATCATGAGGGTTGATCCTTTATCCACGCTGATTCTTCTAAATTTCCTTCCCGTGAAATCTCAGATCTGTTTCCACCTATCTCCTGACAATCAACGATCAGGATCTACTCTGCTCTTAGGAGCTTCAACAGTTTCATATTCTTCTCCACGCAGATATTCTAGAGATTTACCTCATATACCCTTCGATTTGTTGCCACCTGTCCTTCTGATCTGACGGTTTATATTGACTTTGCACTTCTCCCTTCGAGAGTTTTTGGATCCTCGCTTCTCTGCTACTCTCTGGAGTGTACAACCTCCAGAGTGAGGGATCCTCCTCCATGTGTCCCTCCAAATGTTAGATGGTCCCAATCTACCTCGGTACTTCTAGAATTCAATGAGTCTGCTCTCCTTGTGCACTTAAAAGGGTTTAAGTCTCGTGCACTTACCTCTAGATCCAATGACTATTGGTCCCTCGCGCCCAGATATGAAGGATAGGATATGATTCTCTCCTCAACAAGTTCCCTTGGATGTCTAGACATGGATTCAATGGTCCAGATCTCTTTCTCTGTAGCTAATTTGATGCTTGTTGTCACTCCTCCTCCTGAATTTCGGATTTCTCCCGACTTGGAAGAATTTTGTAAGTGTTCAAAGGTTTTGGCCTTTGAACCTTCTCTTGGGAACTCGACTTCTCCAATGTTCGACTTTGCTCCCCTTGCTGAGATTATGCTTGCTCAATCTCTAAGGGACTCGACCCTTCTGCATCTTACAAAATAATTTTTAGTTCCCCCCTAGTACATTCTATGCTCGTCCTCCTGAGCTTGTAAAGTGAAACTACTTTAAATCTGGCGCACTCTTTGTGCTTGGATGAGCCCTCAGATGGCTTCATACTTTCAACACTTCATATAAGTGTTGGTCTAGTGCACTCCTTGCATATTCCTTCCTCATGAACCCTAAACTCTTTCATTTTCAATGGCACACTCCTTGCATTCACTCAATGCACACTTGTAGAGCTTCCCCACAAAGTATTAAGTGACTATGGGTTTTATTCAACCTTCCCAACACTTCAGAATGTGTTAGTCATGTGCACTCTTTTCACTCTCTCAATTCCCTCCTCGCAAAGCCCTACAAATTTTTCAACAACTATGAAGTATCTCTCTTGTTTGTCTACTAGAGTGTTCAGTAACTCTGGGGTGTCTTCTTTGTGACTTCTCTCCATACTCCTTCCTACACAGTATTCAATAACTCTAAGGATCTCCTTGAGTTTTTATTTATCCTGGTGTGCCCTCCTGACACGTTCTCTTCTGAATTGGATTTGAAATTCAGATGCACACTCCTTGCGCTTGCTCGCAGAGTTTTCAATACCCTATTGTGCACTCCTTGCACAACCTAAAGAACCTGGAACAAATCCACAACTCCCAAATAGATAGTGGAATCTATCTTAACCCTACATATGGAAACCTATCATGCATCTACAACATGCATTCATAAACACACAGATAACATTCACAAAACACATAAACACACAAAATACTCACAGGCAGAAAAAACTTCTCTTTGTATTAACATGAATGTATGTTGACAATGTATGTAATCTCATACTGCAACCGAGTCTCGACTCTCTCCTCTCCTTACTCTCCTTATCCTTAACTCCTCTAATGAAATTTGATACAAAGATCTTTTTACAAAAGAGGGGCTCCTCAAGCCTTTCCCTCCTACGCACCTAACTCTCATTAATTTATATTGAATTACATTCAATAGCCATCTAGTCCGAATCAGATATAGATCCCATCATCCTTTTAGCCATTAAAGGTGACCTTATCTCCTGCCTGCACAAAGGCATCGACTTGGATATTCCATCCTTACAATATTTAATTGCATTAAATATTACATTGGAAATTAAAAAATGAGGGTAAAACGAGAAGGTTGGTGCCTCTCCCCTCCTTGAATGCACTTTGATGTGCTAGAATGTTGGTGCGTTGCTGAGGTGGAGCGATTCTCTTGCAACATAGGGTTAACACCAATGCCTACATATTCCTTTCAATCCCTACCTAGTGCTAGTTTCGAACTTCGGGTAAATTGCATGGATAACCATGGCTATTTTCATGCAATTTTACGCTACTTTCCAACTATAAAGTTGTATTGAACCATAATGGGATTTATCGCTCACTTGACCATAGGACCCCCCACCAAACAATTATTTTGGATCATCTTTCTTCCAACTTTATGTCATTTAGAATCTAAAGCCTTTTCAGGACATCTTTATCCTGTAGCCATTCTGAACCCTCTCTCCTTACTAGGATATAGAGAGACAACTCACTAAATCTTATTTAGTGGGATATCTTGAGCCAGGGATTAATGGTTTCCACTAGGACTACAGAGAGGAAGGAAGATGATCGATCCATCTCTAGTTTGGTGTTGGGTGTGTTTTCCACCCCTAGTAATACATGGTATAACCAAGAATTCTCTTATGTAGTTAATAACAACTAATTAATCCCCAATTCCTCTACACAAAAAGGAGTCTCTTATGTTGGTGGTGGTGGGGGGTAATTATTATAAAGAGAAAAATAAAGAGGATGGAAATGAGAAGAACATGGTGAAGAAGAAAAATAACAGCTTAATGAAAGTGGCAGAACAAGATGAGCCTGAGTTGATCCTCTACTACTCCTATTTTGGCTATTACCTCGCCTTTTCTCTCTTCCCTTATAAGCTTCTATCGATGAGGCCACGTCTATTGTATATTATTATGTCCCTACTCCTATATATTAGGGGTTATCCCTCTTTCTGAATCCTTGTCTACTAGTGCTCTCCTAACCCAACCAATCCTATTCTTCTATTCCACTTGTGACTTTACCTTTAGTATGCCGACTGCAAGTAGCAACTCCTTGGTTTTCTGCTAGTATCAGGATTTGACCACGGCCCATCCTTATTTCCAATGCTATTCTTTCCAAAAACTATTGTTGGAGGAAACAATGGAACAATAAAACCCCTAATCACTACCCAACTACCCAACTATGCTGAGACTGAGATACTCTAGCTGCCTTGACTTAAAGATGTTAAACACGTAACATAAATTTTGACTGAAATCAAAATTTTGAATTAAATAAATATAGCTGACAAAACAGTGAACCAGTTTATCACATTTACTAATTTATCGCATTGAGTAAAACAATTAGAATAAGTGGTATCTCCCACCCACTCCACCCAAACCAAGAAACACCCATTAGAAGGAAGAACACTAATCAAAAGGACTCGGAACCATCAACAACACAAATCAAATGTCACATACTCACCCTCGCCCACCACGCCAACAAACGAATGATCAATTTCAGCCATCCAATCACAAGAAATTCATAGTAGGTGCACTATCGAGATGAAAACAATGCATAATATAATAAGAACAAGTGTCATTTCCCAAGTGAGTAGGGCCAATCGAATCAACAATTCCCAACCGAGCAGTTCTAAGTGGAGAGTTTGTAATCTCCACTAATGGTTTACCTTGATTCAGTATACCTAGCATCCCAACCAACATCCCTATAGAGCATGAATTTCGAGCATGAAGCTGGGGACTAGAAACTGGTGATGGGGGTGGATTTGCTCACCTTGGTGGTCTCTGATCACATATTGCTATTTGGTACCCTGTAATAAAAGTCGATAAGAGTATTTAAAGGCACCCACCATATGTAAAGGAGATACATATGGTATATTAGATTCTTGAGTGGGATACTAGGATTACACCCTAATATAAAGTAGGACATGGGGTGATCCCTATTTTAGGAGAACGAAAAGACCCAAATAATATCAATACCTTCTTTAGGAGAACACAATAATCCCCAGTAAAGAAAGTCTATATTGGGCTTAGTATCCCTAAAATATCCTCTATAAAGAAGGTATCTACTTGTTTTAACCTAAATAATGTACTTTCTCTAAAGGGGTCAGCACCTATATTGATTGTATGAGCTCTTATCTTATGGCAGGAGTCATCACCAATACAATACTTGCGAGAGGTGGTACAAAGGCTCGTTCATAAAAAATATTAGGAAAGGCCAAATTATATAATATAAAGAGCGAGACGGTGCTTTGGGGTACTGATATTGCTTAGCATAAAAATGCGCTCAGTTAAGTTTTTAGAGTCGAAAGCAAGGGAGACAAGCGAAGCATAGTAAGTAAGTTTAACGAGAGTATTTTTAGTACTACACAAACTTGAGTACTTCATTAGTATCATTAGTTTTAGTTTATGACCATGAGGTGATATGAGGAACAATTCATATATGATATTAAAGGTTATTTCTTTTCTTTCAACTTTCGGAACCTTGAGACAGGATGGATGATTCTGAGCGATATTTGTAACTTTATTTTCGTTAGCAGTAGATGGGTTAACCTTAAGGATGGGAAGGTATATATTATAAGGAATTCTAACTTTCCTTAAGGAAGGGAATTCATTGGCTTGCCTTCTAACTTGCCAATATTCATAAGATCCATTAAGGGTTGGCCCTCTTACTTTCGTTTGGTCTAGCTTTCGGGTATCCCTTCTGAATCAAGGGCATTGTTTATATAAATGCATACTATGGAATCTAGATTTGAACTTTTCAATAACATTTAAAACAAATATTCCAGAGTTACAATACCTTTCAGAATGTTTTTTGTCTCGATATTTATTACTCCTTCTTTTTCAATCTCTACATTAGTCCTCGTGTCCTCATAAATTGCATGTGTGTTAAATACACCTATGTTAGACATGAAGTCAAAAATATGTTGATCATGCTCAAATACCTTAAAATTACCAATGTTTTAAGGTATGTATGGGGTTGAAACAAATTCAAATTCAAATATTTTCAATCTTTATTCCTCAAGAGGCTCAAGATTTCCAGCTTCCACTACTAGTGAGTCTGCAATCATGTTGTGTCTTCTTGAGATTGTGATTGGTAAGCATTTAAGAGATTTTATCCTAATGTTGTTCTGATATTCCATCTAGTTACTACAAGTATAGTTCTTGCATCTGTACGTTTTCCTAGAAGTGATGTTCCTACATAATCTATTGTTCCGACGAGAGTGTCCAACCAACCTGATAGACCAAGGATTTGTCTTCATGCCCCGAAGGTTTCTAGGAAATTATTCAAGGAAATCACTTCTCTCATCGATGCCTCTTCCATTATATTGGTCTCGTCCACAATTTGACTCTAAGAATAGTCGCAGGATATGGAGGTCAGCGAGGGGGGAAAGCCAGTGCAATTGTTTGTTCCTGTTGTGGAGTGATGGAATCCTTAGGCCCTTTTTTCTTCCCAGACAAGTAGCAGCAATTATATGAAGTGGTCTAAAGCAAGGTTAAAATCTTATCGTCAATGACTTACCAGAGGACAATTCCCCATACTGACATGCACCGAGTTGATTACCTCTTACTTCTATCCCTGTGACACTAGTAAGAAGGGCCCCATGGCCAACTTTCAAGATCACATGATAGACCTTTGGGGAATCGTAGACCCAATCAATCCCATGGCCTCACACCCATCACACATATCTTTGTGGACTTGAATGTTAAAAGTTCTTCTCCAAAGAAATGAGTCTTAGCTAGGGAACATCCTTCATCTTGAGCATCTTCATTATTCCTCATCTTTTTGGGTTGTTTATTTCCATTTCTTTTGTTTCCTTCTTCAAGGTTGTTTTCTCTCTTTAGGTATTCCCTAGGAACATAATGTCCTCCCATCCCACAAAAATATTCGGTAGAACTCCACTAACTCGGTTGGTAGGATAAATATAAGTACCCACCTCGAGTGAGCGGTTGGAGGCATCACTCACCCTAACCTTTCAACATTTAGGAAGGAGAATTCTAAAAGTATGAATCAGAACAAATGACACAAACTTCCAATAAATAGGTACCCTTGATTCCCCATTGGAAATTGGAGATTGTATGTGTCCCATTGGCTTATTCCCCTCCCAATCAATAGGGATATTTACTTCAATTTCATTTTTGTCGATAAGAAATTATTCCACTTTATGTTCAATAAGGGTGTATGGTCATCCAATCCCTTAAACAATAGGTGTTTAGGTGGTTTCATTGATCAACATCAAATTATATGAAAAATTATCATCTTTCCCAACCAAATACTCTATCTCTATTAGAAATCTAGGCACTTTGATGAGTGTTCTTCTCCATATCTAGCAATGTCTCCCTCTATATCTTCCATGATATTTTGGAAGTCCATGCGGCCACTCCCAGGTTCCTTTGGTCTCCTTTCTTACTTGAACGAAATGAAATTCATGAGGCAAGGAAATAGAAGCACATTATAAGCATGTTAGACATGAATGAGTGAAGGGGAAACTCTCTCGGGTAATGTTATAGTGGCATCAAGGTGATGAACATAAAATCAAAAGATTGCATCCAACCAATCATAGATAAATTTCATGAGATTCCAATCTTCATTAATAACAAATCATTTTGAGTACTCACTATGAGTTCCCCTTTTGGACCCCCTAAAGGAAGATATTTTATTCACTAGTATAAGATAGAAATGCATGAGAAATGTAGCTTAAGAACCATTCTATAGTCATTCCCACATTCATCCTTCCACGAAACCCACCCCGCACCCCAGCTCAACAAATTAAAAAATGACACTATTCATTCCCCCATGGGACCGATAATTGTGTGTGGACTAACTATATGGCCTTGGGACAAGGGTTTGCTTGAGCTGGTCAAGCTAAGGGAAAATATATTGAGTGTAGTTCTCTACTGAAACATATTTGAAACATAGAAACGTTACATATAATATGTTGCCCCGATCGGGGGAGCTAGTAATCATGCTCCATCATGTCTGGGAAAGATTAATGTTAGGAAATATCTTGTTAATGATCTGGTCAGTGATAATTGTAGTGGTTTCTTCAGATATCATATTGTTTTTTACCCGAAACACTTTTCTCCAATCTCTGAGGTTCCCCCCTTTATTTTCTTTTGGGTCAAGATCGAATAATCACAGACAAAATCATATTCCTTTTGCATAGGGTGTGGAGCCAACAACACACACTGCACAGGAGGAAAAACTAGCACACACTGCATAGCAAGTGGAACAAACATGAACCATGAAACATGTGTGTGTTGAAGAGGGGGGGAAGACATCAACATCGTTTGTAGTGCTAATAAATGGGACATCTTCAAGGTTTTTCAATCCAACAAGGGGTTTTAGGCAAGATTGAATGACCACTTTCTCCATTTCTATTTCTCATAATAACTGAGGGGCTAGGCAGAGTAATTCTGGAAGCCAAAAGTAGAGGAACACATAAATGTATTTCCTCTCTTTATTGTATCCTTGTCACATGAAAAGTAAGGCAATCATTAGGGAGATATTTTTTGACATATAAGGGATGAAAACATCTCCTAATAGGTTAAACCAAATCTTTGCAGAGCTCTTTGCCTCTCCACCCCTTACCAAATGATTTTTTTTAGTACTAACCTAATTAAGGACCTCCTACTGGAAAGTTTGTGGGGAACTAACCTTCATCACTCATTTGTTTAGGAAGAAATTTGTCAGCCATACGACATAGATGGGTGGAGATATAATGAGGACCTCGAATCATCTAGATTTAGTTGATGATAAAGATTTCTCTAGGATTAGGTAAAGTTGTCTTTCATCGTTGAAGTTGAGCTTGATTTCTTTTATAATAAATTTTGTGAGTGAGCCATGCTCTTTTTCCAATGAGGAAGGAAAATTTCTTGAACTCCCTGCTATTGATATTTCAAGGAGACAACCTGTATAATCCTAAACCGGGTTCAGAAACTAGTTGATCTGTCCTCCTACTTATTCTATCAAACCTAGCCAATGATTTGTGAAAGCGGTGGATGTCCTTCAAAAAAGAGTATAACTTGGCTTCATTGATGCAGAGAGAAAAACAAATCCAAGCCAAGAAGATAAGTAAGTAATTAAAAAGTAGCGAGGGTAGGAAGAGATGCATATATGGTTGACCATGCTAAGAAATCATTTTTCTCTGTATATTCTATCCTTGTACCTGCTAATCAAATCAAATCGACTGAAATTGGATATGCTATCAGTGGAGAAAAACAAACAAAAACAGGATATGCAATTGGATCTTCAATGTGTTAGTTATAACCTCAATAGTGTGTGACTATACACTTCCAGTTGTTCTGGAAAGTTGTACCAGTCATTAGGATTTGGTTCTAACTTCTTGATTTGGTGGTTTTGTTTTCCCTTTATATCTTTAGACCATCATCTAATACAATGGTGCTCTGCATTTTCCTATTCTAGATCTTTCTCTTTTGTATTGTATGTTTCTTTTATAGTTTTTCCATGGTATCAAAGCGCGGGAGGTAAGACTCTTCATAGAGCCTCGAGAGAAGTCCGCTAAAGGAGCACTAGAGACATCAGTCTACTAAAGGAGAGCTAGAGACATCATAATGCGAGGAGGAAGATTTGAAGAAGAAGATTCAAGATGAAGAGATTTAAGAATTTGTGGAATCCTTTCTTTGGGAGGAATATGCATAAGTAGTAGAGAAGAAGCTACAATAGTCATTAGATCAACCATGGGAACATATATGGGTTGTCACATCAAGCCCATATAGGATGAGGAGCATGCAAAGGAGTCGAACAGTTCTCGACCATTAGAGTTGTGTACGAGTGACAGAAGTCATCAAATCAAAGAAAGTTTAAGTCATGACTGTCAGATCTCAGTGAGGGAAGACTAACGGTGAGGTTCCATTGCGAATATCAAAGGGAAATTTAAATAGTCTGCAAGTTCAGAATCTGTAATCCCTCAGGATCATTGATCTTGCTATATCAACAGATCAACAGTGGACATAGAACCCACAATGGACAAGCATCTTTGCATTGTGGATATCAGGAAGGAAATTAAAGCGTGAGAAAGTTTAGGTTCTGGAATCATTTGTGGTCGTCGATCTTCATGGTACATTTAAACACAACCGTAGATCTTACAGGTTGAGATAATCTCCCAAAGTTTTAAGACGAGGTCATAGCTCTCGGTTGCATGTAGAGAAGACAGAGCACTTCACGTATTAGGTGAAATTATTGCAAGGGTTGCAAAGAAGTAAAAGGATATTGAATCCTATCCATCTATCCAGAAAAAGGACATGTGTCAACAGATCCTACAGTTCGGTGGTATAGTACACCACAACACTTTGGTACAGAAGGTGTCTAGGTTCCCGAATTCCTGGAGATCTGAAGTGACTCTGGACTGTTGGATCCAAAAAATATGTGTGAGGAGATCTTTTACTTCAAAGGAATTAGAGCACATGTGCTAAGGGTTACTAGTCTCCCGAAGCTCTAAAGAGTGGAGTGCATCTAGACCATCGATGTAAAGGCAATGTGGCAACAGATTGGAGGAGGTTCAGAGAACTAACTCTCTAGAATAACTAAGGTGTTATGAGTCAAGAACTCTTGAAGTATCAAAGCCCTGAAGAGTCGGAGTAGATCCAGGTCGTTGATCATGCTACACACGTGGAAGACATTCAACATTTTGATGATCTGACACTCTAGGAGAACTATGAATCGGTTATGGAAAGATCCTTGAAGGCCAAAGCCCGAAGTGGATCCTAACCACTCATTCAAAAGACACGTGGACCATTGGGATCAAGCTTAAATCACTCCATAGCTTACGTCACTCTATAGATTTGTCACTCTGGAGTTTTTCGTGAGTCAGCGTACAAGAACTCTTGAAGGATGGAGTTTTAGAGAATATCTTGGCCGTTGGTTTGTCGAGGTCTAAGGGCCTTTGGATCTATGTATTGTGAAGTAGAGCAGTGGAAGGCTCTGAAGCCTGAACTCTTGAAGTAATTGTGGGTCGTTGATCTCAGATCAATGAGGGTCATTGATATTTTCTCTTGTTTGGGACTTTGCCCATTCAGTTATTAAGAGGAATCAAGGTCTTAATATATTAAAACGACTAGATCCCGGAGCCCTAGAGCACCTGGTTCTTTCCCTTGGTCATATGAGGCTTTAACGCCAAAAAAAAATGTTAAAAAGGAATTCCTAGAGTGCTTAGTTTTCTTCATTAAATGGTTACAATTGATAAAGAACGCATCTAAGATCTCTAAATCTGAATGATCTTGTTCTCGGATAATTAGATCCAACAAGAGCAATATGAGGAAACAAGAAAATTTATGTAGCTCGAGCTTGAAACTTCGTTGGTGTGTTTGGTCCCTCAAGGACTTGGTTTTACGTGCAGGAAATAGGAAGAGGACCTGTCTTCTTGCATCAAGCGATATCAGAGGTATTTTTTCATCCCTGAGAAAGAACATGAAAAGTAATAACAAATTGTTTTCTTTTCTAGATTTTTTTTACAAAAATGGCCACCTCTAACCATTTAGGACCAACACAAGGGTCAATTCTTCTTGGAAAGAACTATGAATTTTGGTTTCTCTGAATGAGATCCTTCTTACAAGCATAGGAGTTCTAGGATCTAGTGGATCTTGGCTATGTGGAATTAGATCCAGCAGATCTAGCTGCCACGAACAATCAAGAAAGATCTGCTCAGACAAAATAGAGGAAAAGAGAGAATAAGGCCAAATTATGGATTCCAAACTCAGTGGATGACTCGATTTTCGAAAAAATCACAGGTGTTGTTACCTCAAAAAAGGCCTAGGACATTTTCAGTACAACCTACCATGGAAATTATAAGGTCAAAACAATCAAGTTGCAGACCTTGAGGACACATTTTGAGACCTTAAATATGACAGAGTCTGAAAATGTTGATTGATTTATGACCAGAGTCATGTGAATTGTAAACCAGATCAGGTTGAATGGTGAAGCCATCCCTGATCAAAGAATTTTTGATAAATTCCTAAGAATTCTTCCAAAGAAATTTGAGATGGTTGCTACAGTCATCCTTGAATCCAAGGATCTCTCAAAATTTTCAACAGATGAACTCATGGGTTCTTTGTTGTCACATGAGACCAGACTACATGTAGAAGATGAGTCAATAGCCAATGATTTCAAGACTCAATTCAACTTCAGCAGAGGGAGAGGCAGAGGAAGAGGTCATAGAGGAAGAGGGAGAATTCCAAGAAACCATCACTCATCTAAAGGTCACACACATCAAAATCAGAATCAGAATTTCCAGCCTCAAAGAGGCAGAGTGAGGAGATCCAATGACAAAGAAAGCATATAATGCTATTACTGCAAAACGTATGGGCACTATGAATATGAATGTAGGAAGAAGCAAGAATAT
Source organism: Picea glauca (assembly GCA_000966675.3). Classification (NCBI taxonomy): domain Eukaryota; kingdom Viridiplantae; phylum Streptophyta; class Pinopsida; order Pinales; family Pinaceae; genus Picea; species Picea glauca. Next base: position 94,709 of record JZKD02S1763349.1, read on the forward strand.
GATCACTCAAGAACAACCCATGTCACAAATCATGAAGGAGACACCTTTGGTGGGATGTTTCTCTCATGTCACAAAATTGAAGAGCAACACAAGGACCTCTAGTTGTTGGAAAGTGGATGCAGCAATCACATGACAGGTAACAAAGATTTACTTTGATGAATTGACTCTTCTATTTCATCTGATATTACACTTGGATATGACTCTTTAGTCAAAGTTCGAGGCAAAGGAACTGTACCTATTCTCACTAAACAAGATGTAAAGAAAGACATAAATGATGTCAATCATGTTCTAGATCTTAAACATAATTTGTTAAGTGTAGGACAACTAGTTGGAAATGGCTATAAGGTACTTCTTGAAGGAGCATCATGTAGGATATATGACAAACCTCCTAGCAGAAAATTGATTTCTTAAATCCACGACTCAGAATAAGATGTTTCCCTTGACCCTTAGAACTACAAATATTATGCACAAAGTGCATCCACCCCCAATGAAACTATGATTTGGCATGCAATATTTGGACATCTACCCTTTCAGAGTCTAAGCCTCATACAAAAACACTCCATGGTCAAAGGTCTACCTATCTTCAAAGAGAAAAATCCCTCATGTGAGTCTTGCATTCTCGGAAAACATAAGAGAATTAGCTTTCCACAATCCTCCACTAAATCCAAACAACACTTATAGATGGTTCACAATGACCTATGTGGACTAAGGAAAACAAAGTCAATAGGTGGTAGATTTTATTTTCTAACATTTATTGATGATTTTGGAAGGAAAATATGGATCTATTTCCTCAGACACAAGTCTGAAACCTTTCCAAAGTTCAAGGCTAAAGATGAAAAACAGAGTGGGAAATATGTGAAGGTTCTCATGTCAAATGGAGGATGAGAATACTATTCAACAAAATTTGCAAATTTCTGCAAATCATAAGGAATAATCATGCAAACCACAACCAAGTATACTCCACAGCAAAATGGAGTGGATGAGAGGAAAAACCAGACTATAATGAACATGGCAAGGACCCTTCTCCGAGAGAAATGTCTATCAAATTTTTTTTGGGTTGAAGTTGTAGCATGCTCAATTTATCTTCTGAATAGATCCCCAACCACTAGTGTCAAGATGAAGGTCCCTCAAGAAGCATGGAGTGGGACAAAACTAAATGTTGCTCATCTTAGGACCTTTGGATGCATTGCACTCACTTACATACCTTCTGAATTGAGGAAGAAACTTGATGATCGAAGTGAGAAAGGAATTTTTGTTGGCTACATTGAGACATCCAAAGATTATAGACTCTATGATCTGATTTCAAAGAAACACATTCTCAGCAGAGATGTCAAATTTCTTGAAAATCAGTTGACCTATGGACAGTCAAAATCCATTGTTACCACTTCTTGAAAACACGGAAAATTCAGGAAAGAAAACACATCGGCTTGTCCTTCTAATATTGTAGGTACAAGGACAACCTGAAATTTCTCAAGACAGTTCTTCTTCAAGCAGAAATTCATCCTCTGAAATTCAAAATCAACGAACTAAAAGCTTGAGAGAGATCCATGAGTAGTTGAATGATATTGATCGACATAATATTTTTTCATTAATGTCATGTCAACCTAAATCTTTTAAAGAGGCAATTAAAGAGCCACATTGGGTTCAAGCCATGAACCATGAAATTGACTCCATTGAGAAGAACAAAATGGGATATTGTTGATTTTCCCAAACATAAGACAAGTATTGGTGTCAAGTGGGTTTACAAAACTAAACTCAATGAAAAGGGACAGAATGAAAAACACAAAGAAAGACTTGTTGCCAAAGGATTTTCACAGCAACCAAGCATTGATTATGGTGAAAATTTTTCTCCAGTAACAAGGTTAGACATTGTAAGGACTCTCTTAGCCATAACATCTCAACACAAATGAAAAGTATACCAGATGGATGTTAATTCAGATTTCATGAATGGTGTCTTAGAAGAAGAGGTCTATGTGGATCAGCCACCTAGATTTGAAGTCAAAGAGAAGCCAACCAAAATGTATCGGTTGAATAAATCCTTGTATCACTTAAAGCAAGATCCAAGAGCTTGGTACAACATAATTGATACTTACATGATCAAGAGTGGTTTCAATAGAAGCCCAAATGAGCCATCTCTATACACCAAAACATATCAGGAAGGTAAAATTCTAATTGTTTATCTATATGTTGATGACATGATATATAATGGAAATCTTGAGTTAACCTATTTTAAACATGCCATGAAATCTGAGCTTGAGATGACATATCTTGGCATAATGAAATATTTTTTGGGAATTGAAGTTGACCAATCAACCAAAGGGATTTTTATTTATCAGCAAATGTATGCAACAGACATCATCGAAATATTCTACATGGAAGACTGCAATCTAGCAAAAATTCTTATACCCTTAGGCACAAAATTGAGCAAGCACGATGAACGCCCTACAGTGGATTCTACTTTGTACAAAATTTTAGTAGGTAGTTTGTTGTATCTTACATCAACTAGGCTTGATATTATGTATGCAGTTGGCTTTGTTTCTCGATTCATGGAATCTCCAAAAGATTCTCACTGGAAGATGGTGAAAAGGATTTTGAGATATGTTGCTAGCACTCTCAATTTTGGTTTATGGTACACTCTATCTAAAGATAATCATCTTTCTGGTTACACTGACACTGATTTTGCAGACAACCTAGATGACCAGAAAAGCACCTCGGGGTATGATTTTCACCTGAGAACGAATTTGATTTCTTGGGAATCGAAGAAGTAGCCCATTTTTTGTAATGTCCCCATCTTCCTAATCTCTCTAGGAGAAAATTCTGCTAGCCTAATTGAGTTCATGTGGGCTAGGGAGGAAAATAATCAAGGGAACATGAAGAACGGAAAAAAAGTCAAGTGGGGTTATTATCCCACATTCATAAGAGAAGGAAAGAAAAGATCAAGTTAGAAGTATAGATAGGAGGAGTCTATCATCAATTCTTGCGCTTGCTTATTAAGAAAATAGTTTTTAATAGCTCTTGAGAAAGAGACTAGGGTTTTTCTAGAAACCCTTCAATTTGCTACTGGTTTCAGTGTTGCAACGATACACCCTAGCTAGTTTGGAGAAGAGATCATTCAGATTTCTTCCTTGGTATTCATTGACAACTTATATATTTTAGAGGCAATCTTTCTCTTTCATTTGTGGTTGAGTTTCAATAGTAACAACTTATCTTTGGCAAGGAGGTCAACTAGATCAAGAGGGTCAAGTTTCTTTATTTCCTGGGTATCATTCTCTGTTGCAGGGTTGAGTTTCCATTGTGGGATGAATTTATTTATTGTTGGGTGAGTTTAGTGATAGACATGGTCAAAACATTGGCTGCAGGAGAAATTTCTTACTTTTTGGGTGTTTTTTCCACTTGCTGGACACCTTTTTTACTCGTTGGACACCTACGTTTGGAGTTGGGTGCAATATTTTTCAAGTGTGGGCACTATCTATTGAATCTGGGTTCTCTTATCAGCATTATGGGCACATACACTTCCAGTTGGAAGCACATTCAAGGAAAGTACAACATTAATCCCTTCATGAACTTAGTTACTTGCTTCAGAGGGGATGTGCATCTTATCTGGGCTAGTATTCCTATGTTTGGGGTTGAATTTGTGGAGTTGTCCATTACTGTTACCCATAAATTGTTGTAGTTGCAACACATATTTATTTTCTAGGCAGATCTTTCATTGCAAAGGTTGTTGTATACATCACCAACCACAGAAGCAAATTTATTAGCACTTTTGCAGGGGCAACCAACAAAGTTTACCCAGGTTCCTCCCATGTTGTTCCTATTTACTATTTATGCATGTATGTGTTGAAGTTATAGCATTTTGATGAACTATTTTCATTAGTAAATAAAAGACAGCAGTAAGGTTATGATTTAATTGGTAAATTGTGCCATACATATTGGTGAATGCAAACTAAAAATACAAAACATCTTAAGTGGACAAACTATTTGAAGAAAGATGTAAGTTAGATAACTAAGAAAATCACAAGATAAATCTACAAGGAATATTACATTGTCTCAATATCTTTTGCATAGGCAGAGTATGTAGTTGCTACCTCAGCTTCCTGTCAAGTTGTGTGGTTGAGAAGACTATTGAATGACATGTCACATACAAAAAAGGAGCCAACTCATACACGAGATACTCAATAATGGTGAAATCACTCTTCAATTTTGTGGCTCACGAGACCACCTTGTAGACATCCTTACAAAGCCATTGGGAAAAACAATTTTTAATTTTAAGAGACAACACTTGGGCATTATCAGTGCTGATGTTTGTAACTTTTGAGTTTAAGAGGGAGTGTTAGTTATAACCTCAACAGTGTCTGACTATGTTGTTCTGGCCAGTTGTACCTCTCATTAGGATTTGGTTCTGAGGTCTTGATTTGGTGGTTTTGTTTTCCCTTTATATCTTTAGACTATCATCTAATACAATGGCACTCTGCATTTTCCTATTCTCCATCTGTCTCTTCTGTATTGTCTGTTTCATTTATAGTTTTGTCACAACAACCTCTGCTTCAATTTGTTTGTGATAAAACTACAGTCGACTAGTTCTAGATCTAGAGACTTTGAGCTGTACTGTAGCCACAATTGTTGGCCTTAAACCAGTAACCTATTAGTTTCACAGGTTAACCCTGCATAAGCACCCATAAATCAAGAACGAGCTTCCTGTAATAGCATTATTTAATAGATTCAATGTTTTCTTTAACTCGATAGGCGGGCAGTTGTTTCTAGGCAGGTGGGACAACTCTACTACAATCCCGGAGGCAGTAAAGAGAATGCAGTTAAGAGGGTAGGCAGTAGGTAGTTCTATTCCTTCTCCCTCCGTATCTGTTCTATTAGCATTGGTAAGCATACAAGGCATTCTTTCGGCATCTTCTACTTGCAGGCAGGTTTTGGTCTATTTAGGGGAGGTGGTGGCACTGGAGTGGATACATGGCAAATGAGGGGAAATGAAGGGCATCCGGAAAGGAAAGGTAGGGTAGTTGGGGTTTGTAATTGTTCATTTTTTTTTTTCATATATATATATGAATGATATATCACTATATGGCCTATGCAGAGAACTGGCATGTTGAAAAGATGGGAATGAGTTCTGTAGCCTTGTTGTATATGTGCCAAGTTATTCGATATATAACTTTTTATAAAGGAGCCAAGATGCTGAACTCGAGATCAATGTTGATTGGATAATCTAGTAATGTAGTTCTCTACATAAGCAAAGGAACATCACTTCCAGGAACGTCCACGGAAGCGCCCTTAAATTGATCCCGCGGGCTAAGGGATGGACCGGAACCCCAACCCCACATCACACACTTCATTTTCAAGAACATCTTATCAACTCTGTTATCTGCAATAAAGAGCAAGGTCGGGTCAATGGTCAAGCACTAAGGAAATAATGGTGTTGGCTAAATGTTTTATTTTTGATAAAATTAATATTTTTGTTGTTTAAATTGTATTTTTGAAAATATAAATAAATTCAATGTGATGAAAAACTTATAAGCATTCAGATTATACAAATTCAGCGCATATCTAATCATTTATCATCAGATTTCAAACAAAATCAATCAAAAAAAATTGCCAAAAAAACCTAGACCAATTTTATGTAACAACCCTCCTGGTTACGACAACAACTCTGAAATAGGTGCAATTTTTTTTTTTGTGTAAGTGTGTGCACATGTGTAGAAGAAACAAACACCCTTGACTCTACGTCACCACTCGAACCGACAAGATGCAACCACGATGTTCAGCACAAGAAGACTGAAGGCACACAACGAGTAACTGCAACCACAACCGACCATAGGCGTGAGGCGCACAACACAATCATTAAGTTACACTGGGGTTGCACAGTCAGAACACAGAGGGAAGAATCCATGGTGTTAGGGTTACTATTTCTACACAGGAAAGCAGGGCTTTTAGTCTTATGTCTTCTCAAAAGAAGATTAGACAGGCTCCTGGCCGATTGCTCAGGCAGAAACTAGTAATCCCCTCAGGCGTGTCACAAGAGTGGAAACCCTGCCTTTAAAGGGCCCGAGACTCTTGATATGGAACTAGATTCTTGACGCAGAAAAACACACACACAGACATCAATTCTAAGGCTACAAGGGGGTGTCTACCTCCCGCCCGACACAAGCAGACCAAGCACAAGGCACTACCACCAAGTACTACAAGATCAGGGACAATCAAGACCTCTACGGGAGACGCAAGTCAGGAGAACTCTAATATTGACCAAACACTATTGAGACCCAAAGACATCAATCAAGATCAATTGCTCCTTCAATTATCATTAACCGACGAAGACTTTATCATAAGGTAAGACCAATAATCTCAACCCCCATTATTTCGTTATAAGGTCATTTGCACTAGTTCAAGGACAAGCAATAATCACAAGCGCATTGCAATTAAACCAATATTACCAAGGTGATTCAACCATTTAACATTACAATTTAAACCAATATTATCGCGAACACTTCGATTTAAACGAATAATAACCTTACGAATTAAACATCATCACAAGCATTTAATTAACAATTATTAACATTGCAATTTAGAACACATATTATTTTTGCATTTTAACCAAGTATTACCATTGTAATTAAGCAAATATTAATAACCAAAAACTCATTATCACAATCAATAAGATTACAATAAGTCCACTTCTTCCTTCCCATCAAACTAACTACCCTAAACCATTGTGTTACTGATCAACAACCCAACATTATTAATAATAATCTCATTATCAATCAATTAAGAATTACAACTATTCAACCTCTTCCTTCAATGACTAAACTACGCTAATCACTATTACCTTAATAATTGACCCAACCCAACTTTTATAACCATATTCTCATTATCAATTCATTGAAAAATTACCAATTCCTTCCTAACCATTAACCATAATGATCTCTTATTATTTAAAAAAAAAAACCTTTTTGGGGTCTAATTAATAAACATAAAAACTCAACATTCTAACATTCACTAGGAATTTTCTTGCGCAATAGTCATTCTAACTCACCTTCCAATAATACTACAACTTTATTGCATCCAATTAAAACTTCTACACTCGCGTTCTAATTAAACATTCGCAATAAACATTTAAATCATTGAACATTTAAAATCATTTAAAATAACATTCGAAATAAGCATTTAAACATTCGTAATAAACATTTAGAATCATTGAACATTTTGAACTTATACACTCACGTTCCAAATAAACATTCGAAATAAACAATTAAATCATTGAACATTTAAAAAAAAAAAAAAAATTAACATTCGAAATAAACGTTTAACATTTGAAATAAACATTTAAAGTCATTGAACATTTAAAACATTTATACTAACGTTCTAAGTAAACATTCGAAATAAACAATTAAATCATTGAACATTTTAAAATTATTTAAATTAACATTCGAAATAAATGTTTAACATTTGAAATAAACATTTAAAATCGTTGAATGTTTAAAACTTGTACACTAACGTTCTAAATAAACATTTGAAATAAAACTTTAAAATCATTCAAAATAAACATTTAAAATCCAGATCTAATTTGATCATTAATTTATCAAGCTCTCGACAATTTGTCAGCATGTTATGGGCGCTTTAATTTTTCTGCCAGCGGTAAACGGTTCCGTAATGGACTATCTCTGAAAATCTAGAAGTCAGTGGCATTCACTGGCAGGTAGCTGGAACAACATTAATGTCAATTTACAAAAACCAACTTGTGGACAACCTCACCGTTAAAGGGGTAAATGCACAGTCTCGGTGTCGGTGAACGTTTGAGCGAAACGAGGGCGAGGTGGTAGAGGGTAGGTTACAGGCAGCGCCGTCTCAGTTAGCAGATCGATGGCACAAGTAAGAGGGTGCAGGCACTCGATTCAAGTAAATCCAACCCTTGCATTAATTTACAGTTGTCATACCCTTCATACGACAGCGTTTAACCATTTGAAAGCCGAATTCATAAACCTTCTTGTAGATGTACTTTGAGAGAATTGTAGTAGCAAACCATTTCATGTTTCCTTTTGAGAGCATACTCACCCTACCTTGAACTTATTTATCTATTTTTATTTTTATTTTAAGAAACCCTATTTTTATAATCACATATTAAAAACAATTACATTAAACGACTACAGATCTCCTGCCCATCTAATATACTATTTGTGAATTTTATGATGGAATACTACCGTGGAGATCATAACAATAAACATTATAAATCCACGGTCATATTCGATTCTAAGTAAAATATCTTGGAAGTTTCAATTCTTAAGCATTTCACTTTAAAGTGTACATTTCATCCTCAGAAATATTGTTGGATTTATTTATTGAAAATGTTTAAATAAACGATAAAACATTCATTTTTCCAATAGTTCAAAACTTACAGTTAACAACAAAAGATTTAAGGTATATAACTCCGTTTAATCTAAGAACATACGACCAGGGTAGATTACGTGAGGGTTGCTCCAGTTAGAATTTAGGATTGTTGAGGTAGACGTATGTGAATTATAACCATTAAAATTCTCATAAATTCTGAAACAATAGAACGAGAGGTTAGGCAGCCAATACAACTCGCCATTAAGGATTGGGAATCGACAACCCGGATAACTATAAACCGGAAATGAACCCGCAATACTACAACCCTAAATTGAATGAAATATTAACCCGTAACCCTTACACAATCATATTAAACCATGCTTTGGAAACGATGATAGATCCATACATTCCACAACAATGTTAAAACCGGACTGTTAACACAGCATAAAAAAAAAGACCAAGATTAAAATGATAAAAAGCATACGCCAGGTTGGTATCGAGGATTCATTTTTCCCGCGGCTGAGAGCTAGCAATCGAAGGGCCAAGTGAAATCAACACCACTATCGACTTCCTCAGCTGTTCCTAAAATAGAGGACAAGGTAAAACGAATTCTGATCTCCCCCGACAGGTACAGAAAAGCCCAACAAAACAGAACCCACGGATCGAAAGCAGAATGCCCAACAGGCTCAGGAACACCCAATGAATTCAGTCATTGTCGATTGCTAAAGGCAGTTCAGAAGGAAATCTCTTACGGTTTAAAATGTCAGGAATTTCATATCTCCTCTCTTATAATTCAGTTCATAAAGCTAAACTCGGAATCACCCAGAAGGATCCAGACAACCACCCCACGCTAGGCTTCGAGGGATATTTCATGAGGCCTTCGCAATGGATTCTGGATGCGGTAAAAAGGAAGGGAAATAGTAAAAAAAAACATTGGCAAACATACAAGGCGACAAGGATGCAACAGTGAAATACAGACCAAAATTAAAACCATAAGGGACCGGTGGATCATCCATTTTTCTAACGGGTTGAACTGTTACAGTGAGATTAATTCAGGAGAAGCATGCAACAGATACAGGGATGGATGAGGGTTTTCACGCTACCAAAAAAAGTCTCCGATAAGCTGAGCGAAAGGCAGCTACACAGGGAAAGGAGGCCATATAATAACGAAGGATGTAGTCTCCTAGGGCGTGTTTTTCTTTTTATGTAGTACATTTACTTTTCCCATATACATGTTGCCATCACCTTAATCTCGCAGTATCCTATATATATATATATATATATATATATATATATATATATATATATATATATATATATATATATATATATATATATATATTAATAGTGTATTTTAAAGATGAATAATTATAAATTACAATTATGAATGCATGCTTGTAAATAAAAAAAATGAAAAAATATATATATATTATAAAAAAATTGTCGTTTATTCCTTACTACCATTAATAAAAAGTTACGCATGTAAAAATAAAAGGGAATTATTAATGAGCGCACATACTCTTTGAGTTTTAAAATAAAAAATAAAAAAATAAAAAGAAAAAT
>JZKD02S1763360.1:19610-33524 GCA_000966675.3 Picea glauca
CCTCAGAGCGGCCAACGGAGCCGTTAAACTCGTCAGGGTGGTCCATACCAAACGGCTTGGGTTATTTAGACAACCCCGGACCGGTTCCACTCTTCCAGTTGACGGATGGACTGTTACGCCCATCAACATGTTTGTATTTTCCATTGTATATTTTCTGTTCTTTTCTGAATTTCTGTTTACAGTAGACATTGTACAAGGTTAGAATTTACAAGACATGTACCTGAGCTTAGAAAGAAAATAATTTCTTTGGGAGTCTTATACACTAGAGGATATAAGAGTATTGTTCAAGGTGGAGTTATGAAGGTCTACAAAGCAATCCTACTAGTTATGAAAATGAAGAAGGTTGGAAACTTGTTTCTGTTAGAAGGAAGAATTGAGTTAGATCGTGTGACAATTGTATCTAAGAATGACAGTGATTTTGTTCAACTGTGGCATCAATGGTTGGGCCATATGAGAGAAAGAGGATTGAAGGTATTATTTGATCGCAAGTTACTTCCTAGTCTAAAGTCTTTAAATTTATATTTATGCAAGCATTGTATTTATGGAAAACAAAATAGGCAGAGATTTAAAATCGGAAGACACACCAGTGAAGAAATCCTTGAATATATCCATTCTGATGTTTGGGGACCATCCCCTATTGTTTCATATGGAGGATCATCATATTTTGTTACTTTTATAGATGATTTTTCTAGGAAGGTGTGGATCTATATGTTGAAAAGAAAGGCTGCTGTGTTTATTGTTTTCAAGTAGTTTAGAGCTTTGGTACAAAAGATCACTGGTAGGTTTATTAACTTTTTAAGAACTCATAATGGTGGTGAATTTATGCCAATGGAATTTGAGAACTATTGCAAGGAGTTTGGGATTGATAGGCATAAAACTACTACCTATACAGTTGATTAAGGTTGGTTGTCATTGATGTCAACCCTTGAAAAAATCCCTGCAACACAAAGGTTTGGGTAATGGAACCAAGATTGTTTGATGTAAAGATGACTCATTATTGTCTTGTCATGGTTGATAAGAAGTAAAAATGGATGAACTCCAAAGTGGTCTCGGCCTTATAGTGAAAGCCCTCACAGGAAGATGCTTTGTGGAGTGAGAGAACCCATGCTTATTTGACGAATAATGAGATGAAGGACAATGAATTTGTGAGTGAAAATATCCTAGATGGATAATGTTTGTCATGCCATTTCTAGTGGTATGTGGAACATCACATAACTCCTCACGGTTAGAGAGTTATGACCATATGAAGTTGGAGAACCCTCATGAGTCTTATAGAAGCCCCCAAGAGTCAAAGTGCTTTGCAAAAAGAAATTATTTTAAATGAAGAAGCCCTAAAATAAGGAAAGTGTAAGGCTACATGAAGATATAAATAAGAGACAAAGCGCACTCATAAAAACACACTTGTACATATTGTATATATATTTTCTTGTGTAGATCTTCTTGTAAATACTTGTGGATACATTTGAAGTGGTGAACATCTGAGGTAGCACAAAGGGTTGACGGTGAAATTATTGGATTCACATAAAACCCTATTTTCTGAGGCATACACAAGTTGTCTGTGTATAGAGTGCATATGTATGCGGGTTGGCTGTGTATAGGGTGAGTATGTGCATGGGATGACTGTGTATAGGGTGAGTACATGTTGATAGAGCCATGAAACTTGAGAAGATGAAGGTGTAGAGGTTCTAGATTATGAGATCAAGCTCCCAGGAAGGTCTAGAGTGCTTAGATACATCAGATCCATCCATTGGTTCAAAAGGTATGTCTTCTTTCTATGAATAGTTGGATTTTTGTGTATGCATGAGGAATGTAAATGGATATTTGAGGATTCTCCCTAGAGAGACTAGTGGCTACATGATATCTTCTGTATAATTCATATCTATAGAAATACAGTGTTGGTATATTTATCGTTGATACTTCTTGTTGAGGCACATCTTGTATTTCTTGGAATATGGCTAAGATTTTTTATGGTACATGGTTGAGATCTTGTATTTATTGACGTATTGAGAAATTGAATATCAGAAAGGGGTTGATGACTAAGATCATGTGAGGGATATTAAACTTGTTCATGATTACACATACCTATATGGCACATGACTAGAGAGAGACATACTTTCCTTGAGTAGAGGTTATGTATGAGGATGCATGCACAAGGTACAATTACAGTATGGATACAGTGACAAGTTACAGATCTATGTGAAAGAAGTTACAGAGGGTCAAAAGTTTTCAAGTGAAAGGAAACCCTAGTTTCAGAAGGCATAAGCAGGCTGCATAACAGATAGAGCACATACATATGCGGGATTCATCACTACAGGTCGCGTATCTGTTGTATTTTTGTAGATACATGTTCAGTTCAGGTACGATTTGAATACAGAGCAGTTGTACAAATTGGATATAGGGAAGTGGTATAGGTTGATACAGTTGTACAGTAGTATATCTCACAGTGATAGGTTGAAAGTGGTTCCGTCATTCTACTTCTACTTTAGGATGGTTGGATGGGGCAAGGATAGGTTTTTGTAGCCACCTTTCGGTCGTAGTCGAAGAACATAAGGGGTTGTAGCCTCCTTCTGGTTGTAGCCAGAGAATTGGGGAGTTGGAGCTTCCCTCAGGTTATGGCCTGAGAAACTAGGGGGTTGGAGCCTCCTTCCAGTTCTATCTAGAAAAAAAAGGAAGTTGGTGCTTCCAATAAATGTAATTCTTCAAGACATATATGAAAAATCATTTTGTGGTTTTCTCCCGATTTGGGTTTCCACGTAAAGCACTAGTGTACTGTGTATGTGTGTGATTGTTTATTTCTTATTGCTCATTATTGGATAACAATTCTACATTGATATAAAATTTGAAGAAAAATTATTATAATTACACTATTACTGATTCACGCCCCCTCTCAGTAATCCAACAATTAGTGTCAGAGCAAGTTCCTTCAGAAATCAGTTTAACCACTGAAAAGTAGATCATGGAGAGTACCAACTCGTATAAAAATGGAATACCACAGTTTGATGGTGTTGACACAAGGGAAGACCCAGGTTTCACTCCAAGAGCACACCAACAAGCCCTAGCTACTGGCCCTTTCGGCAATACCTTTGAACTAGATGTAGTCTCACCCGAAGCAGCTATGAGGGGGTTGCAGGACATAGGTGTTTGCAACCAAGGGGAATATCAAGTGGGTCAAATCATAGGAACAACACAACATTCATACATCACTCATCAACTTGATCTACTCCATGAATCTATCAAATCTACCTTAGCAATGCAATAAAAATATATGAAGACAAATACAAATTACCAATCACACACACAACACAAGATGTACGTGGTTCACCCTCTATCTAGGGTTACACCCACTGTTCTATATTATATTGATGTAAATAATATAGTTCTTGTCTGCGCACTTAGCTAACAAATCTCCTCTCTTCTCTTATCTTTCTCTCACCTCCCTGTGCACCCAGCTACAGGTTTGATCTTTGCACCCAGCTGAATATCTTACAATCCTGGAGGCTCTTTCACTCAAAACCTCTCTCTTTCTCACAATAATCTTCTCTCGTCCAACTCAGTATCAACAATAACAATAATGACACATCAACCCAAAAGTACCAACCCAACCTAGGCCCTTTAGACCTCTATTTATACATTACAATCATTCATCGACATCCTTAGGCTGAAACCTAAGTGTCGAAAACCCTATATACTAAAACCCTAGGCATATAAACCCTAGTTCAACTTGACCCACTTTTTTCGAGCTTCACTAGCCTGTCTTTCCTTTCCTCTCACACGGTGCTCCAAAGCATCCGATGGTGGATTTTTCCTGCTTGTTGAGTTGTCCTCGATCCTTCTTCCTTGCTTATCTGTCGTCCCTAATCTCCTTTCATCCAATGGCTTGCACAACTGCTCGCCATTAGAAATATTGACGACCACTTTGCAGACATAGTCCAGTTCCTGTCAATAGGAATGGCACCTAGTAAGTATACAATTCCCCAGAAGAAACAATTAGTGGTGTGCGCTACAGACTTTTTAATTGTAGCCAGTCAACTATACAAAATGGGACATGATGAGATATTAAGGAGGTGTGTTATGGAGACATAGCGCCCACTAATCCTCACAGAAGATCATGAAGGCATCGCAGGAGGAAATTACGTAGGGAAATAAACTGCGCAGAAGGTTCTACAAGTTGGCCTTTGGTGGCCTACCTTATACAGTGATGCTAAAGATTATGCTAGAGCCTACGATGTATGCCATAGAGTTGGGAAACCATCCATAAGGGATGAAATGCCACTAGCACCACACATGACCCTACAAGAATTCGAAAAGTGGGCCATTGACTTCGTGGGACCTATAAACCCACCAGGGAAGCACACAGGAGTGAGGTATATCATTACTGTGACATAATACCTGACAAGATGGGCTAAATTAAGAGCAGTTAAGTACTGTAGTGAAACTACAATTGCACCTTTTATATTTGATGAAATAATAACTAGGCTTGGATGCCCAAATATCCTCATGAGTGATCAAGGCAGACATTTCATCAATAAAACAGTCGAAGCCCCGACTGAAGAATTTGCAGTCCACCATCAGAAGAGTACACTGTACCATCCACAAGAAAATGGAATAGCCTAAGCATTCAATAAGATCTTGGAGACAACATTAATGAGGATATGCAGTGTGAACAAAGATGATTGGGATTTAAGAGTACCTGGAATACTATGGGCCTATAGAACCACTTGCAAGAAATTAACACTGCAGACCCATTTTAAATTGGTTTATGGTCTTGAAGCTATTGTTCCAATGGAGTATTTAGTACCAAGCTTGAGAATTGTTTCTTTTACACACATGGATGATACTGGAGCAGTTCAAGAGAGGCTTGCACAATTGGTTGAATTGGAAGAAATATTTATTGCAGGATTCCAATAGCAGGTTCAGAAGGAAAGAGAGAAGGCCTTTCATGAAAGGCACATCAAAAAGAAGGAATTCAAGCAAGGTGACTTAGTACTGGTGTACGAAAGTAAGTTCCTGAAACATCCTAGGAAGTTTAGAACTCATTGTCTTGGACCATATGAGATTGTTTATGTTACCGAAGGGGGAGCTGTGCAACTGAAAACATTGAAGGGAGAATGGAAGGAAGGATTAGTAAATGGGAGTTGGTTGAATTTGTACTATGACAATCAGTTGCCTCGCACACCTCAGTAAGAGAAAGAAGAAAAGGGTCTAGGTACCAGGTGCAGTTGAAACTGGGTACCAAACACAGAAAAAACAGTCTGCACAAGGATGGGAAGGAGGCATAGAGCAAAAAGAAAAGGCTTCCTTGCGCAGTGTAAGGACAAAGAAAAATAGAGGGATAAGATATGAAGTGCCTCGGGACAAGTCAAAGGTGAGTGTTGGGGGGATGTTGACCCTTAGTTATGGAAGAGAGCGAAGATCAAGAAAGAAAAGGTGAAATGAGCACTTCGTGAAAGGCACAGTAACTGTTACTAGGGCGAAGTAAGAAGACAAGCATAAATTATGGAGCGAAGTACCGGAAAAGCAAGTCATTGGACAAAAGGAGATCAGGGACGACAGATAAAAAAGGAATAAGGATCAATGACAACTCAGCAAGTGGGAAAAATTTACCATTGGATGCTTTGGAGCACCGCGTGAGAGGAAAGGAAAGACAGGCTGGAGAAGCCCAGAAAAAGAGGGTCAAGTTGACCTAAGTTTTAAACGCCTAGGGTTTTGATGTTTAGGAGTTTAGACACTTAGGTTTCAGCCTAAGGATGTCAGTGAATGATTGTAATGTATAAATAGAGGTCTAAAGGGCCTAGGTTGGGTTGGTACGTTTGGGTTGATGTGTCGTTATTGTTATTGTTGATAGTGAGTTGGTCGAGAGAAGAGTATTGTGAGAAAGAGAGAGGTGTTGAGTGAAAGAACCTCCAGGATTGTAAGATCTGAAAAGTTAATTAGCCTGTCAAGGTTTTGAATCTCTGATCGAATTTCGACAAAGGTTCGGCCACCTTCTACTTGATCTCCTTTATCTCTGTGATACATTGTGACTCTGAATTGTGTTTTTTGAACTCTGCCATCAGTGCATTCTTGATATGATTCAACGTCTTAGGCTATTAAAGTCCTTGAATAAGTTTCATGTACCATCTCAGTGTGCGATCCCTTAGGGTGGTACTAAACTAGGTTCTTTTAACTTCATCGGTGACATTTTTAATATTCCATATGTCTTCACACATAAACCAATGTTGATCAGGATCTTCTGATCCATCTCCCCTAAAGATAGTAAGTCTCATATCATCTGCCATAGATATTCCTAGGGTTCCTGACTAAATATGTGGTGGGCTACTATGGACAGTGCTCTGGACGCTCTGGTGATTGGGATTGTTATGGTTACTTAATGTTGAGTCAACAAGAAGGATAATAGTACTTACTTCAATGGTCTACACAGTCTATGAGCCTTCAGGTCCTCCTCGGAGAAGCTCTTCATCTTGTCCTTCCTTTGTCTCGATGGGTTTTGAATGTTCTTCATCTATCATATTTTCTTCTTCTCCACTATAGAAACCCTCTTCCTCGTAGTTCTGCTTAAACAAGTTTACAAGATGGACTTCTTTGAACGCTTTCCCACTGCGTGTATGTCCAGCTTTTGTGTCGCTTTCACTGTCTGAGTTATTGAACATTAGCCTCTTCAGGTCTAACCAATCTACTGTATCTTTAATACGTTCTTTTCATGCAACAACATCTTGATTCTTAGCTTCAGAAAGTGCAAAAATTTTCCTCTAGGTCCTTTGAAAAAAGTATCTCTCGGCTTGGCTATATGATTCTATTATATCAATAGAAAACTCTGTGATGTACCCTCCAATGGTACTATAGAATTAGTGATCTAATTCTCGTGATATGATGTTATCATCCTCCTTGACCTTCTTGATCAACTCCGACGTTCAAACCACAAGAAGTTTAGATCGGATCTCGAACTGGATATCATATAATATATCTAGCCACTCTTATAGCTCTTGATGGATTCCTCCAAATAATATCTCATGTATATCTGTAAAAATTTACTTCCCCAACTAGTCCTATGAACTAAGATTAGGTTTTTTTTCTGGGCTTCAATGAAGTCCTTTTCTTGATCTTCTATCCACTTTTGAGTTTTTGTCTTCGATGGAAACCACCTTGACATTCCCTCAAGAAGATTCTCATCCTAGAAACAGAACCATTTGTTGGCACAGGGGAATACCCAGGGTTCACTCCAAGAGTGCACCAACAATCCCTAGCTACTGTCCCTTTCAGCAACACCTGTAAAGTAGATGCAGTCTCACCCGAAGCAACTATGAGGGGGTTGCAGAACAAAGGTATTTGCAACCAAGGGGAATATCAAGTGGATCAAATAAAAGGAATAACACAACATTCATACATCACTCATCAGATTGATCTACTGATCCAGATGGATTTTGGTGGCCACCCATCTTTTCCAACTGTCTCAAAACAGTTTTCTGACAATTTTGGCAATTTACTATTTTTAGCAGTTTTAACTTCCGAGGCCATTTTGAGGGCCTAAATGAATGCTTTTTGGGATCAAGATTCTTAATTTTAGTTGAAGGAATTATTGAGCCCCCAAAATGAATCTCCTCGATGATACCTTTCCAATGGGCTATCACACGCCTAAAACAAAGATCGTATGCAAAAGTACGACCCCAGGAAGTTGATGTACTAACTTACCCAAACAGGGCCCACATGACTTTTGGCGCTTCATCTCCTAGGGTTAGGTTTTTGGATGTCTAGGGATTTTGGAATTCTTGTTTATTTTAAAAAGGCCTCCAGAGCCTCATTGTAATCTTCTTCTTTCGAATGCATGCAACCGTCACATCTCTTCTCAGAGATAAGTCGTCAACATTCTAGCAAGCTTGTTTCCGCTGCATTTTACAGTTTCAGCTTATTTCATTATTGAATAGAAAACCAGTTTTACTATATCTCTATTATTTTGTGTTAAGAACCTGTTAGTAATCTATATTCATTTCGTTCTTCTCATAAAATCCGGATTAGTGGTATCAGAGTGGTCTTCTCCTTGTCGTCTTAATGCATGTCCCCAACGAGGTAGGAGTACAAAGAGTTGGGTCTCGAGCTTGTTTCTCTTGAGGACAGAAGCTCTCACATGCCCAAGCGACCTCTCATGGTAGGAGAAAATAAATATGATGGGATAGGAGATCCTTTCAAATTGTTGATTAAGTAATCCCTCACGCAACAAAGGAATGAGATGATGGATAGTTTCGCACAAATCCTTCGGTGACTACCAACAAGCGATGCATCGTCTTCAAGCGGAGGCGCCACCACCTTCAAGGTACAAATAAACTTTTATATTCCTATATTTGAAGGTCAGATAGACGCAGATTCTGTAGACAAGTGGTTGAATCTACTAGAAGGGTATGTTTCTGTCCATAACTTTTTGAATAGAGAAAAGATTACTTTTGCGCTTCTCAAAGCCGTTCCCCATGTCAAAGATTGGTGGGAAACTTTCTATGAGAAAAAGGAAATAGAGGAAAACTCATTATTTTTATTCATGACCACCTGGTAATCCTTTAGGGATGCTATTAAGGAACAATACTACCTTGTCAAAATTTATGATGACCTGTATACCAAATGGACCACACTGCAGCAAGAAAGAGACCAAGCAGTCCCCGATTTCACAAATATCTTCCATACCTTGCTCACCAAGATGGGTATCAAAGATTCAGAGTGACATCTGGTGCTCAAATATCTCGGTGCTCTGCATAGATACAACTATAATGAAATGGAATTTCTAGACATCTCATCCTTGGGCACAGCCTAACGATATGCCATCAAAATCAAGCAGAAGCTCAAACAAAATACGCAGAAATTTGAGCCTAGGAACCCCTCACAATAATAGCCAGGAAAGGGCGGCCCCAACCCACAGAAAAAAGGGAAGAGAAAAGATGGATAGTATCAGGACAACCAATCCAAGCCACAAGCAAAGAAGGACACCGGAAAGACAAAGAAAGATACTGAGAAGTGGTCTGACTTCTGTTGTTCCTGATTCTGTACTTAAGGCTTTAAAGTATAGTGTCAAGGCATATGAAAGTATACTAAAGGTTGATAAGATATTTGACTAACCTTCAGTATGGGAAACTAATGATGATTTCTATGCTCTTTCTATCTAGCTTCCAACTGTTCCTGGGTAGTAATGTCTTGTTCAATGGCTGCCCATGAACGTTCTAATTCCTCCCGGGTGTTAGCAGTTTTACGGATGGTATCAAAGAGATTTAAAGAGATATGATTTTGATTAGAGAATCCGGGTGGAATATCATGTTGAGTAGCTGCAGGGACAGTCATTTGAGGAAACAGTACCCAAGTGGAAACGATTTAAGGAGAGGTTTTAACGTTGTTTCGATTTGGTCGGAATAAGAGAATTTTTTTGCATGAAGAAAAAAATAGGAATGTAAACTGAAGGCCCTTTCCCGTAACTGTATTATTCTTAGTAAAAGATGTGAAATGAGAGAAGAAAAAATTACCTGTAGATAACATAAGGCTCCTGTCAATAGGAAACTTACATACACACAGAAGAAGAAATTGACATAGAAATAATTGACATAGTGTAACGAATATAAAATTCTGTAAATGCTAATTGGTCTTACAACTACTGATAGCTGGTGCAGAGGAAAGACAAGAAACAATTACAGAAAGATGAAATCCCTTCACTATAGTAGTGGTCGTACTAAATTATAGTGGTATACATCAATTATGAAGAGTGAAAACGAAATGAAACAAGAAACATAACGAAACAAACTTGCAACACAGTCGTGACGAAATTGGGAATCTTCAAATTTTCTTCTATTAACTTCTTCAATGCAAAAAATCTATTACAATCCTTCCAAAAAAGTCCAGCCTTTGTTCCTTCTTCTGGTCATCTATTTATACAAAAAATCTGTGGCTAGAAACCCAACGGTTTCATAAATGCAGTTACAATCGAGAGGAGCGAAATTACTCCACCTCTCTTACTCTGTTTTCAAAAAGTGCCACATGCTTGTCTTTGTGTGATTAGGTGCATATGATACATTTGTCCTCAAACTGGGATACAAGTTGTAAAGATTTTGCTTGGCAGCTGGGAGGAGCGAGATCACTCCATCTCTCTTATTCTATTTTCAAAAGGTGCTAGGTGCTTGCCTTTGCATGGATTCGATGTATTCGATACATTTGTACACAAACTGGGACATAAGCTGTGAAGGCTCTGCTTGACAGCTGGCCTTGGTAAAATAGCACTCTCGGGCTAATTGTGGAAGTTTATCACCCATTTGTGTATCAATGATATTAAGGGCACTGAGTTGCACACTGGGATGAATCAAATGTTCATCCACTTGAGCCATGTCTAGCCTGTCCATCTTAGAGATTTCCACCAAATTTCTTTCATTCTTCTCCTTCATGTCGAGGGAAATCTGATCTATATTCATCTGCCTCAGTGTTTCTGAATCACCTCCACTCTCCATCCCTAACAAATCACCATCCATATCATTGAAAGCTTCTTCTAACGAATTGGTCATTTTCTGGACCTGTTATTTGCTTAAGGTAATATTATGTTCCCAATCCTTTAACAAAACATTACCTCTAGTTTGTTCAACGATGGTGAGTCTGGGAGAACCTGCTGAAAACCTGTTGTTAGTATCTATCACGGCCTCTTGAAAGGCGATATGAGCAGCCTCTGCATCCCTTTCTTTGACAATCAGATTTTCAGAAATCCGATGCATTAATAGGCAATCTTCTCGGATCTCTCCTACTTTGTCTAGCAGATCCTGCTCCGGATATCGATCGCTCGGGATTTAAAAATCTCGATGTCGATCACCTTGCTTTTTGCGACCTCTAACTGAGCCTGCAGTTGTGTGATCGTACCCCTATGCTGACCCGACTGTACCCGACCATCTTGGATCACTGAATTTGCTTGTTCCAGCTTGGTTCTGAGGACTTCGATTTCTTTCTTATCGGCCAATCGGGCCAGCTCTATTTCTCCACTCGATTGACTCTTATCTCTTTCTGCTGTCGAAGCCACTCTGGCTTCAAGATTCTTGATCAGGCGATTCTTTACTTTGAGCTGATTCTTTAACATCCCGACCGAGAATTGATTTGTCGTCGCATACGCTCCTAGCGTTCCTGCAATCTCTGTGGCAAATTCATCTTTCCTTTTGTTCATCCCATCGGTCATCACTTTGAACCTTTTGACAGTTGGTCCTTCCTCCTGGGAAAACTCCCTTTTCACAACTGCCTTTCTCTTTTTGTCGAAGAAGAACTCATTGGGAGGAAGTTCTTCTGCTTCGACGGGCCTTAGTTCTTCGCCGAAAATCCATCCTTCCTATATGTTTCCTTGTGTTGACTGCAAAGGGGTGACAGAAGTGATGGGTTCCCCGATTTTCTTCGCCGCCTTCCCCGGCGTGTCGAGTGAGACCTGGTCCTTCGGAGGATCAGAGGCCTTAGTCTCTGTCTCTGGATTCTGAGTTTCTAGCGGGTCTGTGTTTTTTACTTCCACCTCTGGACTATGTTCCTTGGGTGGGTCAGTAGTCTCTTGCTCTGTTTTGGGATTCTTCTCCGGCTTGGGATTCTTCTCTTGCTCTTGATTCTTCTCCTGCTCCCCTTCTTGACATTTTTCGGGATTAGAAGTTTTCCCTCCATAAATTTTGGCCTCCTTTTCTTTATCCTTGGAAAGTCCCAAACCCCCTAGCACCACGGGGAGACATCTTTTTCTATGCTCCTGAAATTTTAAAAC
Source organism: Picea glauca (assembly GCA_000966675.3). Lineage (NCBI taxonomy): Eukaryota > Viridiplantae > Streptophyta > Pinopsida > Pinales > Pinaceae > Picea > Picea glauca. The sequence goes on from JZKD02S1763360.1 coordinate 31,348, forward strand.
ACAGGCCCTGTCTTCGGGCGCTAGAGATCTAATTTGAAATTGCACTTCTGCATAGGACCTCTCCCCTCAGAAAACATCATTCGAGGGTGAACACTCGTGTTCAAACCTCTTTAATCCACAATTTCCCAAATGGGTGCTTACAATTCTCTGAGGATCATGCTTTTTGTACTCAATAGAGACTAGGCTTAAGTCTTCTAAGGTTGCAGCCTCAGCCTTAGCATGTCCAAAATCCAATAAGGAATATGAATTTAGCCGAATAGGGAAAACGACCATACCTTCTTCGATGACGCTTTGAGCTCTTTACTCTCTCCGCCAATCACTGTTGGTCGAGCAATCTCATGACAGGCCATCTTGTCGGGGATGAACAATGGTAGCGCCACAGGAGGAACAACAACTCTGAACACTCTAAAATAGGAGAACTCTTCTTCTACGTACTAGTCCATGATACTACTCAGATTCACAGCAATGCTATCCAAGATGCGAGGTGGAAAGAGACCAAAAATGGTGATGTGCAGGGGCACCATCACCCAGTTGAAAATATCATAAATAAACTCATTTGCCTTATTTTCCCACAGTTTTTCGTGGTACTCATGCATAGTTTTTTCGTGGGTTGGACTCCAAGCCCAATTCATCAAAGGGAAAGGTGTCATGGAGAATATCGCGTCCATGACATACGTAGACATGAAGAATGAGGATGGTCTCCCAGCTGCCCTTTGCTCTCGGTACTCTGTGACCCTGTTGAATAAACTGTCGGAGAGCATCTTCGCCCAATTAAATGAGGAACCTTCTGCTACCCGAAAGATGAGAGGTACCCATTGGATGTAAAAATGCGCGGTGTCCTCCCTTCCGAAAAGTCGGCATGTCATCATCACCACATACATATACTGTGGATCCAGTGAAGCAATAGAATACACGCCCTTGTCATTCGCTCTGAATGTCGCAGAGCGCGAGACCCAATCTTTTATCAAACCAGGCATGGTTTTCTCATATTCTTCACACTCCTTCTTTTTGAATTCTTCCAAGAATTTAGTGCCATATGTATATTCATAAGTTGTTGGGAGCTTATACATAGATTGGATATGCTCTGGTCTGAAAGTCCCGATCGTGGTCCGTCGGTCATTTATGATAGTTCTGGTGGGCAGGTCTATGTGATCCAACGCCCATCGGATCATGTCGTAGTATGGGAGCAACCGTGGTCTGGTTGTAACCAGGTGCATACCAGACTGAACAACGGTCTTGTATTTAGTGTTCAGATCATCCTTTACAATATCATTATCATCGTCATCAGAGTCTGAATAGTTTACCAACTCAGATTGCAGAATATCTGAAATAAACGACCAGGTGGGTACTGAGCTGCCAGTCCGAGGTGAAGTATCTAAGACATTGTATGGACCCTGCGCTGCAACCTTGACATTTTCTTTCACTGCTCTCCTTGGAGCCATGGCTGGTGTTTTCTTTTTCTCTCTTCTGCAATAGACCTGTGTATACATGCGGAAATGAGTTCCCTCAGAGAAAGGTGAGCTCTGTATGTTTATAAGAAATGTTTAAAATAGAATGAAAATTTCGTATATATTTGAAAATTCTGTACCTTTGAAATAAGTCTGTCAAATCGCAAATAAAACCAAATTTATTGTATAAATCGGATCTTATTCATTCGTGGATTTACCCTAATTCTTCATTAATGCCATCAATGTTCGGCGGCTTGACAGGCAGTCGGGTTATGGAGAGCAAGTAGCTACCTCGTGAAGTGTGCAAACCTCAATGCGCGGAACGTATCTCATTTTAATTTAAAAAATCAAATGTTAGGGACTTAAATCGTTTTCTCGCTTTTCGCCACATCGTGAATTTCCCTTTTACATTTTGACTTTTCAACTCGCGAGATTGCGATTGCCGATTTTAGCTTAATTAACAGTAACCGTAAATTTGGTGCATCTTTAATCATATAATTAATTTATTTGACATATCGCGACTCGGAACCTTAAAGACAGATTTTTGGGAGAATGATCTGCCGAGTCACGATATCGCGATGTGGCGATAATTAAGGCTTCAATTAATTTGAAGAAAATATTAAATTAGGATACTAACTAATCTTTCTATAATCCCGTCGCAACCTCGTGAGTCGGGGTTTTAGGAGCTTTAACTCTAAGAAATAAAGTACCGAGTGGCGAGGTGCCGAG
>JZKD02S1763360.1:40379-52318 GCA_000966675.3 Picea glauca
AGATCTTTGGTATCAGACAGAGGTCTGTAGGAAGTAAGAGGTTCTGAAGGGAATTTAGTCTTTACAAGTGGGTTTTTGGGTTTATTAACTAAAGCAGTTGCCTCAAACGAGCCTCTCGTTCTTAAATTTTTTTCAGGATCATTATCAGGCGTAATCAGCTTTCCATCTGGGTTCTGTCTGGTATGCCTTCTACCAGACGCCAGTTTGTGTTTCAGTGGAGTCGCCAAGTGAAATATTTTAAACAAGCCTTAAAACGGTGTGCACTCTATGTTCACTATCAAAGAGTAACACTATCAACGAAATTGTTTGTCATTTTCCCAGGGAAAAAATTTTGTAACTTCGTCCCCGGTAGCGACGCCAGAAAGATGTTGTTCCTGAGTCTGTACTTAAGGCTTTAAAGTACAGTGTCAAGGAATCTGAAAGTATACTAAAGGTTGATAAGAGATTTGACTAACCTTCGGTATGGGAAACTAATGAGGATTTCTACGCTCTTGTTGTCTAGCTTCCAACTGTTCCTGGGTAGTAATGTCTTGGTCAATGGCTACCCATGAACGTTCTAATTCCTCCCGGGTGTTAGCAGTTTTAAGAATGGTATCAAATATATTTAAAGCGATATGATTTTGATTAGAGAATCCGGGTAGAATATCAGGTTGAGTAGCTACAGGGAAAGTCATTTGAGGAAATAGTACCTGAGTGGAAACAATTTAAGGAGAGGTTTTAACGTTGTTTCGATTTGGTCGGAATAAGAGAAATTTTTTGCATGAAGAACAAAATAGGAATGTAAAGTGAAGGCCCTTTCCGATAATTGTATTATTTTTAGTAAAAGATGTGAAATGAGAGAAGAAACAATTACCTGTAGATAACATAAGGCTCTTGTCAATAGGAAACTTACATACACACAGAAGAAGAAATTGACATAGAAATAATTGACAAAGTGTAATGAATATAAAATTCTGTAAATGCTAATTGGTCTTACACCTACTGATAGATGGTGCAGAGGAAAGACAAGAAACAATTACAGAAAGATGAAATCCCTTCACTATAGTAGTGGTCGTACTAAATTATAGTGGTATACATCAATTATGAAGAGTGAAAATGAAATGAAACAAGAAACATAACGAAACAAACTTGCAACACAGTTCTGATGGAATTGGGAATCTTCAAATTTTCTTCTATTAACTTCTTGAATGCAAAAACTCTATTACAATCCTTCCAAAAAAGTCCAGCCTTTGTTCCTTCTTCTGGTCATCTATTTATACAAAAAATCTGTGGCTAGAAACCCAACGGTTTCATAAATGTAGTTACAATCGAGAGGAGCGAAATTACTCCACCTCTCTTACTCTGTTTTCAAAAAGTGCCACATGCTTGTCTTTGCGTGATTAGGTGGATATGATACATTTTTCCTCAAACTGGGATACAAGCTGTAAATATTTCGCTTGGTAGCTGGGAGGAGCGAGATCACTCCATCTCTCTTATTCTATCTTCAAAAGGTGCCAGGTGCTTGCCTTTGCATGGATTCAGTGTATTCGATACATTTGTCCACAAACTGGGACATAAGCTGTGATGGCTCTTCTTGACAGCTAGCCTCGGTAAAATAACACTCTCGGGCTAACTGTGGAAGTTTATCACCCATTTTTGTATCAATAATATTAAGGGTACTAAGTTGCGCACTGGGCTGAATCAAATGTTCATCCACTTGAGTCATGTCTACCCTGTCCATCTTAGAGATTTCCGTCGAATTTCTTTCATTCTTCTCCTTCATGTCGAGGGAAATCTGATCTATATTCATCTGCCTCAGTGTTTCTGAGTCACCTCCACTCTCCATCCCTAACAAATCACCATCCATATCATTGAAATCTTCTTCTAACGAATTGGTCATTTTCTAGACCTATTCTTTGCTTAAGGTAATATTATGTTCCCAATCCTTTAACAAAACATTACCTCTAGTTTGTTCAGTGATGCTGAGTTCGGGAGAACCTGCTGAAAACCTATTGTTAGTAGCTATCACCGCCTCTTGAAAGGCGATCCGAGCAGCCTCTGCGTCCCTTTCTTTGACAATCAGATTTTCCAAAATTCGATGCATTAATAGGCAATCTTCTTGGATCTCTCCTACTTTGTCTAGCAGACTCTGTTGTGCAGAAGAGATCCTGCTCCGGATATCGATCGCTCGGGATTTAAAATTTTTGATGTCGATCACCTTGATTTTTGTGACCTCTAACTGAGCCTGCAGCTGTGTGATCATACCCCTCTGCTGACCCGACTGTACCCGACCATCTCGGATCACTGAATTTGCTTGTTCCAGCTTGGTTCTGAGGACTTCGATTTCTTTCTTATCGGCCAATCAGGCCAGCTCTATTTCTCCACTCGCTTGACTCTTAGCGCTTTCTGCTGCTGAAGCCACTCTGGCTTCAAGAGTATTGATCAGGCGATTCTTTGCTTTGAGCTGATTCTTTAACATCCCGACCGAGAATTGATTTGCCATCGCATACGCTTCTAGCATTCCTGCAATCTCTGTGGCAAATTCATCTTTCCTTTTGTTCATCCCATCAGTCATCACTTTGAACCTTTTGACAGTTGATCCTTCCTCCTGGGAAACTCCCTTTTCACAATTGCATTTCTCTTTTTTTCGAAGAAGAACTCATTGGGAGGAAGTTCTTTTGCTCTGACGGGCCTTAGTTCTTCATCGAAAATCCATCCTTCCTGTATGTTTCCTTGCGTTGACTGCAAAGGGGTGACAGAAGTGATGGGTTCCATGATTTTCTTCTCCGCCTTCCCTGGCATGTCAAGTGAGACCTGGTCCTTCGGAGGATCAAAGGCCTTTGTCTCTGTCTCTAGATTCTGAGTTTTTGGCGGGTCTGTGTTTTTTACTTCCACCTCTGGACTATGTTCCTTGGGTGGGTCAGTAGTCTCTTTCTCTGTTTCGAGATTCTTCTCCGACTTGGGATTCTTCTCCTATTCGGGATTCTTCTCCTGATCCCCTTCCTGACATTTTTCGGGATTAGAATTTTTCCCTCAAGAACTTTCGGCCTCCTTTTCTTTATCCTTGGAAAGTCCCAAACCCCCTAGCACCATGGGGAGACATCTTTTTCTATGCTCCTGAAATTTTAAAACAGAGGCCCTGTCTTCGGGCGCTAGAGATATGATTCGAAATTGCACTTCTGCATAGGACCTCGCCCCTCGGAAAACATCATCCAAGGGTGAACACTCGTGTTCAAACCTGTTTAATCCACAATTTCCCAAATGGGTGCTTACAATTCTTTGAGGATCATGCTTTTTGTACTCAATAGAGACTAGGCTTAAGTCTTCTAAGGTTGCAGCCTCAGCCTTAGCATGTCCAAAATCCAATAAGGAATAGGAATTTAGCCGAACAGGGAAAAAAGGCCATACCTTCTTCGATGACGCTTTGAGATCTTTACTCACTCCGCTAATCATTGTTTGTCGAGCAATCTCGCGACAGGCCAGCTTGTCGGGGATGAATAGTGGTAGCGCTAGAGGAGGAACAACAGCTCCGAACACTCTAAAATAGGAGAACTCTTCTTATACGTACCAGTCTGCGATACTACTCAGATTCGCAGCAATGTTATCCAAGATGCGAGGTGGCGAGAGACCAAAAATGGTGATGTGCAGGGGCACCATCACCCAGTTGAAAATCTCATAAATAAACTCATTTGCCTTATTTTTCCACAGTTTGTCATGGTACTCATGCACAGTTTTTTCGTGGGTTGGACTCCAAGCCCAATTCATCAAAGGGAAAGGTGTCATGGAGCATATCGCGTCCATGACATACGCATACATGAAGAATGAGGATGGTCTCCCAGCTTCCCTTTGCTCCCAGTACTTTGTGACCCTGTTGAACAAACTGTCGGAGAGCATCTTCGCCCAATTAAATGAGGAACATTCTCCTACCCGAAATATGAGAGGTACCCATTGGATGTAAAAATGCGCAGTGTCCTCCCTTCCGAAAAGTTGGCATGTCATCATCGCCACATACATATATTGTGGCTCCAGTGAAGCAATAGAATACATGCCCTTGTCATTTGCTCTGAACGTCGCGGAGCGCGAGACCCAATCTTTTATCAAACCAGGCATGGTTTTGTCATATTCTTCGCACTCCTTCTTTTTGAATTCTTCCAGGAATTCAGTGCCATATATATATTCAGAATTTGTTGGGAGCTTATACATAGATTGGATATGCTCTGGTCTGAAAGTCCTGACCGTGGTCCGTCGGTCATTTATGATAGTTCTGGTGGGTAGGTCTATGTGATCCAACGCCCATCGGATCATGTCGTAGTATGGGAGCAACCGTGGTCTGGTTGCAACCAGTTGCATACCAGACTGAACAACGGTCTTGTATTTAGTGTTCAGGTCATCCTTTACAATATCATTGTCATCGTCAACCGAGTCTGAATAGTTTACCAACTCGGATTGCAGAATATCTGAAATAAACGACCAGGTGGGTACTGAGCCGCCAGTCCGAGGTGAAGTATCTGAGACGTTGTCTGGACCCTGCGCTGCAACCTCGACATTTGATTTTGCTGTTGTCCTTGGAGCCATGGCTGGCGTTTTCTTTTTCTCTCTTCTGCAATAGACCTGTGTATACATGCGGAAATGAGTTCCCTTGGAGAAAGGTGAGCTCTGTATGTTTATAAGAAATGTTTAAAATAGAACGAAACTTTCGTATATATTTGAAAATTCTGTACCTTTGAAATAAGTCTGTGAAATCGCAAATAAAACCAAATTTATTGTATAAATCGGATCTTATTCATTCGTGGACTTACCCTAATTCTTCATTAATGTCATCAATGTTCAGTGGCTTGACAGGCAGTCGGGTTATGGAGAGCAAGTAGCTACCTCGTGAAGTGTGCAAACCTTGATGAACGGAACGTATCTCATTTTAATTTAAAAAATCAAATCTTAGGGACTTAAATCATTTTCTCTCTTTTCGCCGCATCGTGAATTTCCCTTTTACATTTTGAATTTTCAACTTGCAAGATTGCGAGTGCCGATTTTAGCTTAATTAACAGTAACCGTAAATTTGGCGCATCCTTAATCATATAATTAATTTATTTGACATATCGCGACTTAGAACCTTAAAGATAGATTTTTGGGAGAATGATCTGCCGAGTTGCGATATCGCGATGTGGCGATAATTAAGGCTCCAATTAATTTGAAGAAAATCTTAAATTACGCTACTAATTAATCTTGCTATAATCCCGTCGCAACCTCGTGAGTCGGGGTTTTAGGAGCTTTAACTCTAAGAAATAAAGTACCGAGTGGCGAGGTGCCGAGAACCGGATTTAACCTTGGTTAGTTTTTTACCTTTGATCTCCAACCGAGGTCATCACAAAGTTATCGTGTTCTCGGCTATCGGGGATGTAAGAACAAAAACCTGGGTTCGACGCATGCTGAGGCGCGAAACCCCGACGATGTCTAATCATGGGTTAAAGGTTTTACTCTAGTTAATGTCTTGGGCAAAAATTAAAACCGAGTTCGCAGCTTCGCTACTCGGGACTTATGAATTCAAAAATTAAAGTGTCCGACTTGCGAGACCCCGAAATAAAACAAAAGAGCAATCATACTTGCAAAACATGGATCTTTCTTATTTGAAATTGAAAAAGAATTGCTATTCAGGCGACAAGATTTCAGAGCTTTATGATTTCGGAAGGAAAAGAAAAACAACTTTAGATCTCAAGTATCAAAAATTGAAAATTGCGCAAGGTGAAAAACAAGGGCGGCTCCAACAACTTCCATAAGATCCCTTGGCATAACACTGTTGATTGTTTCTCAAAGCAGTCAATGGTAGCTGAAGTGAAATCCTTTGAATCATATGAGGATTATGACTCTGAGACAGAACCAAAAAGGGGAAGACAGATCATTGATGCGGAACCCAGTGCCACCATTGCTACCACCAAGCTCCAGCCTGGTGAACCAGATGAGCCAGAAGAAGGAGAGCACCTCTTCCATTCATAGATGTGGGTAAAATGCACCCCGCTGCACTTCATCTTTGATAGCGGTAGCCAAAAAAACCTCATCTCAGCAGAGGTCGTCAAGCGGTTGGCCCTGCCAAAAACATCGCACCCACAACCCTACACCATCGAATGGCTCCTCCAAGGAAGCAATATCTACATCAACCAATAGTATCAAATGTTATACGACATTAAGCCCTTCAAAGAAGAGGTATTGTGTGATGTTTCTCCTCTCAAAGTTTGTGATGTTCTTTTGAGCCAACCTTATTTATGGAAACGCCATGTTGTATATGGGTCTAGTCCTTGTAGTGTTATTATTACTTTGAACAAAAAATTGTACAAGATACCTGAGGTAGTCCGACCTAGTGTTATTTCCTTGATATATTCTAAGAAATGCAGGAAGGTCATATCTCAAATGGGAAATTTTGTCTTCTTCATGATTTTCTCTCAGAATAAGTGAAAGATCACAGCCATATCCAGGGCCTCTGCAGCTGACCTCTCCACACAGTAGAAGCAAGTAGATAAGGTCATGGAAGAATACTTGGATATATTCTCCTCACCTATAGGGGTACCTCTGCACTACCAGGTCAAGCACCCCATCGATTTGACCCCCAGTTCACTACTTCCCAGTGGGCCAGTCTATTGCCTCTCTTTATTAGAGAATGAGGATATCAAGCGAAAGATCCAAGACCTTCTCCACAAGGGGAACATCTGTCCCATCTCATCACCTTGCAGGAGCCCAATTGTGTTGGTATAGAAGAAATATTAAACTTGGCGACTCTGTATTGATTACTGGGCTCTGAATAAAATCACAGTCAGAAATTGGTACCCAATTCCATGAATCAATGACCTCAATGATCAACTCACGGGGGCCAAATACTTCAGTAAGATTGATATGAAGTCTGGCTACCACTAGGTGTCAATAGAACAAACATATGTATAGAAGATCACCTTCAAGTCAAAGGAAGGACGTTTTGAGTGGTTGGTCATTCCCTTTAGTTTGACAAATTCTCCATCCACTTTCATGAGGATGATGGATGATATCCTGTGACCATTCACCAATACTTTTGTAGTGGTGTATCTGGATGATATTCTGATTACAACAATACTTGGGCCAAACACTTGCAGCATATTCGACAGGTTCTGCACACCCCGCAACAACACAAGCTATACGCCAACTTGGAAAAATTCTCCTTCAGCATGGACAGGGTCCATTACCTGGGCTACATCATTGATCAGCTTGGTGTGCATGTGGATGTATCCAAGATCCAAGTCATCCGTGACTGTCTAGCCCCAACAACACTCATTGATATTCGAAGCTTCTTGGGCCTTGCCAATTTCTACCACAGGTTCATGTTGGGATTATCCCATATTTCATGGGCCCTCAGCCAAATAAACAGGGGTTGTGGTAAGGTGAAATTTGTGTGGGTCCGGTCCCACCAATAAGAATTCGATGATTTGAAGCAGTGCTTGTTCTCAACCCCAATAATTTCACTACTACACTTGCAAAATCCCTTAGATATTGAGACAGATGCTACAGACTATGTTGTGGGCGCCGTTCTCACTTAGCACGGCCACCCCGTGGCCTATCATAGTGAGACACTATCAAATAATGTTCGTAAGTACCCTAATTATGACAAAGAAATGTACTCCATTGTGCAAGCCTGCCACCAATGGAGACATTACATTCTTGGGAAGGAGACATTCATCTGCACTGATCATAATCCATTGCAATTCATGCAGACACAAGAAAAATTACACAATGACCGCCATCAAAAGTGGTCCACATACTTGCAACAATTACACCTCAACATCAAGTATAAAAGAAGAAGAACCAATCATGTCATTGATTGCCTCAGTAGACCACTAGTTGCAGCACTCACCACGGTGCTAGACTCTTACGGCCATGAGACATCTAGATGGCCTCAACTATATGAGACAGACCCTTACTTCACCACCACCTACCAAATGTTGGGTGCAAATGAAGTTGTCAATAATTTCCATCTTCAGGATGGGTTGTTGTGTCATCTGGGCCATATCTGTGTTCCATCATGTGAGAGAGTGAAGTTCATCTGGGAATCCCACTATAGTCAGGTGGAAGAACACTTCGGTGTCAAAAAGATAGTGGCGATGCTACAGAAACATTTCTACTGGCCGAAACTTCGACAAGAGGTCAGCAAGTATATCAGGTCCTTCATTGCCTGTGCCATTGCCAAACCAACCACTAAGAAATAGGGCCTATACACCCCTCTTCCTACTCCTGACAGGCCATGGGAATCCATCTTAATGGACTACATGTCAAGCCTCCTGTCCACCAAACAGGGAAATGACTGTGTTTTTGTGGTTGTTGATCGCTTTTCTAAGATGGCGATTCTGGTTGCCTACAAGAAGAGAATCACAATAGAGGCCACTACCAAGCTCTTCTTTTAACGAGTCTGGGTACATTTTGGAATCCCACAAACCATTGTCTTAGATTGGGATAGTCGATTTCTCAACACATTCTGGTCGAGCCTCTAGTCACTGCTGGACACCAAGCTCACCAAATCCACGGCCTTCCACCCCCAGAGAGATGGCCAAAACAAGGTTGTAAATTGAATGATTGTGCATATCCTTCTCATGTATAATTCAAAGAACCCTCACACATGGGATGAGAGCCCTACATAGCTACAACCAAGCCCTACATAGCTCAACCCATCACAACCCCTTTCAGGTGGGGTTGGGCTTTCAACCATTGGGTCCCATAGATGTTGCACTTCCCCTTGCGGTCACCTCGACTGACTCATCTCCTGATCCAACTGAAGCTGACAAAGTAACCCGGTTCATTGAGCAGATCCAACACATCCACCAACAGGTTCAGGATATCCTACAGAAGTCCAATGACAAGTACAAACAACGCCATGATCAACATCGGGTGCCACATAATTTTCAGGTGGGCAACAAAGTTTGGTTGCACTTGTAGAAAGAACACCTTACAGGACCCCATTGAAAGATTTTCCCACTCTGTTATGGGCCATACACTATCACTAAGTCCACGAGGGATAATTATTTTGAGATCAACATTCCTCCTTTCCTTGGCCTACACCCAGTGTTCAACGTGGATCTCCTTTGCCATTATTTCCCACCATTATTGGACACCTCAGAAGTAGCAGAACAAATAACACCAAAATATCTCAATATTAATTGCATACAATAGGAATCCAATGACCATATTGTGGAAACACATATCAAGGGCACTCGACAACAAAGGATCCAACTTTATCGATCTGTCAAAGCAGGGCAGCTCCTGCACCAAGGCAAGTGGCTCACCCGGGGCCAAATTCAACAGAAATTTCCTCATCTGATGGGGGACCTCAACACAATGGATACCATTGCTTCCTAAGGAGGGAGTATTGATCCATATGGATATTGATGGCCACCCACCTTTTCCAACTGGCTCAAAACAATTTTTTGACAATTTTGGCAATTTACTATTTTTAGCAGTTTTAACTTTCGGGGCCATTTTGAGGGCCTAAATGAAGGTTTTTTGGGATAGATCTTCTCAATTATAGCCAAATGCATGATTTATCCCCCAAAATGAATCTCCTCGATGATACCTTTCCAATGGGCTATCACACAGCTAACATGGAGATCGTATGCAAAAGTTACGCCCCCGGGAAGTTGATGTACTAACTTACCCAAACGGGGCCCACATGACTTTTGGCACTTTATCTCCTAGGGTTAGGTTTTTGGATGTATATGGTTTTTTTCATTCTTGTTTATTGTAAAAATTCCTCCAGAGCCTCATTGTAATCTTCTTCTTGCAAATGCACGCAGCCGTCACATCTCTTCTCAGAGATAATTCGCCACCATTCTAGCAAGCTTGTTTTCGCTGCATTTTACAGTTTCAACTTATTTCGTTATTGAATAGAAAACCAATTTTACTGTATCTTTGTTACCTTTTGTTAAGAACCTATTAATAATCTATATTCATTTCTTTCTTCTCATAAAATATGGATTATCTACTCCATGCATCTATCAGATCTTCCTTAGCAATGCAATATCAATATATGAAGACAAATAAAAATTACCAATCACGCACACAACACAAGATGTACGTGGTTCACCTTCTCTCTAGAGATATGTCCACAAAACTGTGCTATATTATAGTGATGTAAAGCATACAGTTCTTGTCTGCGCACTTAGCTAGCAAATATCCTCTCTTCTCCTCTCTTTCTCTCACCTCCCTATGCACCCATCTGCAGGGTTGATCTTTGCACCCAACTAAATATCTTACAATCCCGGAGGCTCTTTCACTCAACACCTATCTCTTTCTCACAATACTCTTTTCTCAACCAACTCAGTATCAAAAATAACAAAATGACACATCAACCCAAAAGTACCAACCCAACCTAGGCCCTTTAGACCTCTATTTATACATTACAATCATTCACCAACATCCTTAGGTCAAAACCTAAGTGTCCAAAACCCTAGATACCAAAACCCTAGGCATCTATACCCTAGGTCAACTTGACCCACTTTTTTCGAGCTTCACCAGCCTGTCTTTCCTTTCCTCTCACGCGGTGCTTCAAAGCATCCAATGGTGGCTTTTTCCTTCTTGTTGAGTTGTCCTTGATCCTTGTTCCTTGCTTATCTATTGTCCCCGATCTCCTTTCATCCAACGGCTTTCTTTTTCGTACTTCACTTCATATTTTCTTCTCATCTTCTTACTTCACTGCAGTAACAATTACTGTGCCTTCCAAGAAGTGTGAATTTCACCTTTTCTTTCTTGATCTTCACTCTCTTCCATAACCAAGGGCCAACAGATGGAAAAAACTATGCTTTTTGGAGAATAAGGATGAAGACATATATACAGGCATAGGGATTTCATGTTTGGCAATAAATTGTAGATGGACACACAACACCAATAGTTCCACCAACAAATGACAAATCAGTGAAACTCGGTGAGAATAATTCAAATCCAAAAATGCACTTTTGAATGGTATCAGTGATACAGTATTCACCAAAGTTGCACATTGTAAATCTGCTAAAGATATTTGGGACAAGATTCAAAATATTTATGAAGGAGATTCAAAAGTCAAAGCAGTAAAGATTCAAACTTACAGAGGTCAGTTTGAACAACTAAAAATGAAGGAAGATGAAGATATCACAACCTACTTATTACGAGTCGATGAAACAGTGAATGCAATCATAGGATTGAGAGAAGAAATCGAAGAATCTGTGATTGTTCAAAAGGTACTAAGATCTCTTCCTATGAGATTCAACCCTAATATATGAGCACTAGAAGAAAGATTGGATCTAAAATCAATAAGCATGGATGAACTGCATGGAATCTTCATAGCATATGAGATACTGTATAGGAAAATCTAGATGTAAAAGAAGTTGCCTTCAAAGCATACAAAAGATCAAAGAAAAATAAAAAGGAACAAGAAGAATATAACATCAACAACGACATCTCGGAAGATGATGAAGAAGTGGCCAACTTCGTCAAAAGATTTAACAAGGGAACCAACAGTAGGTATAGAGGTGAGCTTCCTTTAATTTGTTTTAATTGTGATGGTATTGGTCATTTTGCTAACAAATGTCCTCATAAGAAAAAGAGAAATGATGAAGGTTACTCAAAAGGAAAATACACATATAAAGGCAAAAGAACTACAAAGAAAGATTTCAAGAAAATCTTGTGCATCAAAGAAGACATCTCATCATCAGATGAAGATGAAGTCAGTGACATTGAGATAGGAAGAGTTCTATTCATGGTAGTAAAACACTCTGACAAAGAAGACTTTGAAGAAGTCAAAGAAAAAATTGAAGAGGCAGAAGTTGAATTTCAAGAAGAATTAATGTGTGCCATAGAAGTTATCGGAAGAGAAAAGAAGAAGAACAAGAAACTACAAGCATAACTAGACAAAAAGGAAGACACTCAAGAACTTAAAAAAATGATCACAAAATTGAAAGTTCAAATAGAAGAAGATAAAA
>JZKD02S1763360.1:53840-66260 GCA_000966675.3 Picea glauca
GGACGTAAAATCATATTTTCTAAATGGGGAACTTGAAGAAGAAGTCTACATTGAACAACCAAAAAGATTTTAGTTGTCAGAGAACACAGATTATGTGTGTAAATTAAAGAAGGCATTGTATGGTGTAAAATAGGCTCCTAGAGCATGGTACTCTAGACTGGATAAATATCTGCAGTAGGAAGGGTTCAGAAAAGGAAGTGCAGATGACAACCTCTACATCAAGTTAAGCCAAAGTAATATTTTATTAATTGAAGTTTATGTTGATGATATTATTTTTGGTAGTGATGATGACAGGTTAAGCCAGAAATTTGCAAAAGATATGCAAAATGAATTTGAAATGTCATTACTTGGAGCACTATCCTTCTTTTTGGGACTTCAGATACGTCAAAGCAACTAAGGAATTTTTATTTCTCAAACCAAGTATATCAGAGAAATGTTAAAGAAGTTCGTAATGGAAGATGGAAAATCAGTTATCACTCCCATGCAAACCAGTTTCAAGTTGAGAAAAGATGATGATTCTAAGTCTACGGATCAAAGGTAATACAGGTCAATGATTGGAAGCCTACTATATGTGATAGCATCCAGACCAGATGTAATGAAGGCAGTTGGATAAGTGGCACGATTTCAAGCAGCACCAAAGGAATCACATGTATTAGTAGTGAAGAGGATTTTCAGATATCTCAAAGGAATAGAAGAGTTTGGATTATGGTATCCAAAAGGAAAGGTTTTATCACTTATTTCCTACGCAGATGAATATTGGGGAGGTTGTATTGGATGACCAACGAAGTACCAGTGGAGAAAATTTCTACTTGGGTGAGTGTTTAGTATGATGGATAAGCAAGAAACAATCATCAATATCTTTATCTACTATTGAGGCAGAGTATATTGTAGCATCATCATGTTGTACATAGGTTATTTGGATGAAACAAACTCTGATAGATATATAGGTTGACTATGATGACCCCATTCCTATCTATTATAATAATACAAGTTCCATCAGTATCTCAAAAAACCTAGTGATGCACTCCAAGATGAAGCACATTCCAATCAAGTATCCTTTTCTACAGGAGCAAGTTGCAAAAAAGATTATCCGAGTTGAGTATGTGGGCACAAAAGAACAAGTGGAAGATATCTTTACAAAACCACTTCCATGGAAATCCTTTGAATATATTCACCAAAGACTTGGAGTTATTTATACTCCAAAATGAATTCTCTTTGAATGCTTATCTTATATGTCTTAGATTTACACAAAGAAGCACCTTAAGAGGATAGTTCAGTCAGGGGGAGCATCCTCGGATGGAAAGATACCTTTTCCATTGATGACAAAGGGGGAGAGTTTTCATATGAAAATGACAAAGGCATGGTTCTAGGGGTAGAATATTTATCAGATGTAGAGGATAGAGGCATGGTTCCAGGGGGAGCATGAGTGATATGATTTCAGTATTTCATTAGAGTGTTTCCATCAATGCCAAAGGGGGAGATTGTTGATTAAGGTTGGTTGTCATTGATGTCAACCCTTGAAGAAAGCCCCACATCACAAATATTTGGGCAATGGACCCAAGATTGTTTGATGTAAAGATGACTCATTATTGTCTTTCCATGGTTGATAAGAAGTAAAAATGGATGAACTCCAAAGTGGTCCCCTTATGGTGAAATCCCTCACGGGAAGACACTTTGCAGAGTGAGAAAAACCATGCTTATTTGAGGAATAATGACATGAAGGACAATGAATTTGTGAGTGAAAATATCCTATATGGATAGTGCTTGTCATGCCATTTCTGGTGGTATGTGGAACATCACATAACTCCTCACGGTTAGACAGTTATAACCATATGAAGTTGGAGAACCCTCATGAGTCTTATAGAAGCCCCCAAGAGTCAACGTTATTTTCAAAAAGAAATTATTTTAAATGAAGAAGCCCTAAAATAAGGAAAGTGTAAGGCTACATGTAGATATAAATAAGAGACAAAGCTCACTCATAAAAACACACTTGTACATATTTATATCTATTTTCTTGTGTAAATGTTCTTGTAAATACTTGTGGATACATCTGAAGTGGTGAACGTCAGAGGTAGCACGACGGGTTGACGACGAAATTCTCGGATTCAAAGAAAACCCTATTTTGTGAGGAATACACAGGATGTCTATGTATAGGGTGAGTATGTACATGGGTTGGATTTGTATAGGGTGAGTATGTATGCGGGCTCACTATGTATAGGGTGAGTACATGTTGATAAATCCATGAAACTTTAGAAGATGAAGGTGCAGAGGTTCTAGATTCTGAGATCAAGCTCCCAGGAAGGTCTAGAGTGCTCAGATACATCATATCCATCCATTGGTTCAAACAGTGTGTCTTATTTCGATGAATAGTTGGATTTTGATGTATGCATGAGGAATGATAATGGAGATTTGAGGATTGTCCCTAGAGAGACTAGTGGCTACATGGGATCTTCTGTATAAGTCAGATCTACAGAAATATGATGTTGGTATATTTATCATTGATACTTCTTGTTGAGACACATCTTCTATTTCTTGGCATTTGGCTAAGATTTTTTATGGTACATGGCTGAGATCTTGTATTTATTGATGTATTGAGAAATTGAATATCAGAAAGGGGTTGAAGACTAAGACCATGTTAGGGATATTAAAAATTTTCATGATTACACATACCTATATGGAACATGACTAAAGAGAGACATACTTTCCTTGAGTAGAGGTTATGTATGAGGATGCATCCACAGGGTATAGTTACAGTCTAGATACAGTGACAGGTTACAGATCTATGTGAAAGAAGTTACAGAGGGTCAAAAGTTTTCAAGTGAAAGCAAACCCTAGTTTCAGAAGGCATACATGGGTTGCATAAAAAATAGGGCACATACATACGTGGGATGCATCACTACAGGTCACGTATCTGTTTCATTTTTGTAGATACATGTTCAGTTCAGGAACATTTTGTTTACAAAGAAGTTGTACAGATTGGATATAGGTCAGTGGCATAGGTTGATGCAGTTGTACAATAGTTATCTCACAGTGACAGGTTGACAGTGGTTCCATCATTCTACTTCTACTTTAGGGTTGTTGGATGGGGCAAGGATAGTTGGTTGTAGCCACCTTCCAGTCGTAGTCGGAGAACATAGGGGGTTGCAGCCTCCTTCTGGTTGTAGCCAGAGAATTGGGGAGTTGAAGCTTCCCTCAGGTTGTAGCCTGAGAAACCAGGGGGTTGGAGCCTCCTTCCAGTTGCAGCTGGAAAACAAAGGAAGTTGGTGTTTTCAATGAATGTAATTCTTCAATACATATAAGAAAAATCATTCCGTGGTTTTCTCCTGATTTGGGTTTCCACGTAAAACACGGGTGTACTGTGTATGTGTGTGATTGTTTATTTCTTATTTCTCATTATTGGATAATAATTATACATTGATATAACATTTGAAGAAAAGGGATTATAATTACGCTATTATTGATTCACCCCCCCTCTAAGTAATCCAACATATACTCCTCAACAAAATGGATTTGTTGAACGCATGAACATGACTCTTCTAGAGAGAGCAAGGAGTATGCTTAGTAATGCCAACTTGCAACAGGAAATGTGGGAAGAAGCAGTAACTACAACTTGTTATTTGGTGAATCGATCACCATCAACAAAAATAGAGTGAAATATTCCTGAAGAGGTATGGAAAGGTCACCCTTGTAATTATTCTAATCTTAAATTTTTTTGTTGTGAATCCTATGCTCTAATTATGAAACATCGCCGTTCTAAACTAGATCCAAAATAAAAAAGGCTTATCTTTGTTGGATACGGTGATGGTATTAAGGGGTACAAGTTGTGGGATCCTACTTCCCACAATATCACCATTAACAAAGATGTAATATTTGATGAATCATCTCTCATCAAATCAAATGTAGATGTTCAAATGAAACAGGAAGAAGTACCTAAGTATCAACAGAGTCAGTTTGAAACCAGTTCAAATACAGATGGAAGTGAACATGAAAATATTTATGAATATGTTCATGAAGATGTTCCTACAGAGGAAGACATGGTTGATGATAACAATCAACATAATATGGATGAGCCACAAACTTCCCTAAGCAGGTCTACGTGCGTCAAAAATCCTCCAAGAAGGTATGATGATTTTGTTTCATCGGATTATTTAAGTACTAATGATGATGAATGTTGGCATAGGGGCAGACCCAGGGTTCAACTCCAAGAGTGCACCAACAATCCCTAGCTACTGGCACTTTCAGAAGCACTTGCGAAGTAGATGCAGTCTCACTCGAAGAATCTATGAGGGGGTTACAGGACAGAGATGTCTACAACCAGAGGAATATCAAGTGGTTCTTATTGAAACAACAACATAACATGCATCTATCATTAAAATAGCTAGATCTTTCCTTCACAACTATAGATCTGATCTAATACAATAATGTAGATAGCAATATAACAACATCAGAGCTCAAGGCATCAATCACACACATAGCAATAGATGTACGTGGTTCACCCTCTCTCTTACTTCCTAGGCACCCATCTACAAGACTTGATCTTCACACCCAGCTGAAGATCTTACAATACCAGAAGGCGCTCTCTCTCAGCACTTCTCCCACCCTTAATACATTATTCTCCCAATGAATAATAGCCAACAACAAGTCTAAACGATAGTACCGACCTGACCTAGGTCCTCTCGACCTCTATTTATACATTATACTCCCTCACCGATAGCCTTAGGTCAAAACCTAGGTGTAAAAAACCCTAATTATCAAAACCCTAGGTGTCTACAAACCTAGGTCAACTTGACCCATTCTTTCTGAGCTTCGCCAGCCTGTCTTTCCTTCTCCATATCGCGGTGCTCCAAGGCATCTAATGCTGGATTTTTCCACTTCTTGATTCATCCTTGGTCCATCGTACTTGTTGATCTGTCATCCTCGATCTCCTCATCCAACGGCTTGATTTTCCGCACTTTGCTCCATCTTTTATGTTCTTTTGCTCGCTTCGACCAAGTGATAGTCACTGTGTCTCCCGTGAAGCTCACTTTTTACCTTTTCTTCCCCGTTCTTCACTTCCTTCCATAACCCAGGTCCAATAGGGCCCCAACACTCACCTATGACTCGTCCTGAGGAACTTGAGATCTGATCCTGTTGTTTTTCTTCGACTTTCGACTGTGTAGTGCAACCCTTACTTTCTTCTTTATGCCTCCTTTCCATTAGGCTTGTGCATATTTTATTTTTTGTGTCTAGTACCCAGTTTCAACTACACCTGGTACCTGGACCCTTGTCTTCTTGATTCTACTCAGAGCTGCG
Organism: Picea glauca; assembly: GCA_000966675.3. Taxonomy (NCBI): domain Eukaryota; kingdom Viridiplantae; phylum Streptophyta; class Pinopsida; order Pinales; family Pinaceae; genus Picea; species Picea glauca. The sequence continues at coordinate 59,133 of JZKD02S1763360.1, forward strand.
GGGTAGCTGGTTGTCATAGTACAATTTCAACCAACTTCCATTCACCAAGCCTTCCTTCCAGTCTCCTTTCAATGTTTACAACCGCGTAGCTCCACCTTCTGTAACATAGACAATCTCATATGGTTCGAGCCAATGTGTTCTGAACTTCCTAGGGTGTTTTATAAACTTATTGTCATATAGCAGGACTAAATCACCTTGCCTGAATATCTTATTCTTGATGTGTCTGTCATGATAGGCCTTTTCACGTTCCTTCTAAATTTGTTGATGGAAGCCTGCAATGAATCTGTCTTCTTCTAGTTCAGGCAACCGTGATAGCCTCTCATGAATAGCGTCAGTATCATCCATGTCTATAAATGCAGCAATCATTAAGCTTGGTACCAAGTACTCCATTGGGACAATAGCTTCAAGACCATAAACCAACTTGAAAGGAGTTTGTGTTGTTAATTTTTTGCAAGTGGTTCGATAAGCCCAGAGTACTAATGGTACTCTTAAATCCAAGTCGTCCTTGTTCACACTGCAAATCTTTGTCAACGTTGTCTCCAAGATCTTGTTAAATTCTTCAACCGTTCCATTTTCTTGTGGATGATAAGGTGTGCTCTTCTGATGGTGGACTGCAAATTCTTCAGTCAGGGCTTCAACTGTCTTATTGATGAAGTGTGTACCTTGATCACTCATAAGTACCTTAGGACATCCAAACTTGGTTATTATGTCATCAAATATAAAACACACAGTTTTAGTTGTGATACAGTCCTTGACTTCTCTTGCTTTGACCTATCTATTCAGGTATTCTGTCGCAGTGATAATATACCTTGCTCCTGTGCGCTTCCCTGGTGGGTTTATAGGTCCCACTAAGTTAATGAGCCATTTTTCAAATGCTTGTAGGGTAATATGTGGTGCTAATGGAATCTCATCTCTTAGGGATGGATTTACAACTCACTGGCATACATTGCATGCTTTGGCATATTTTTTAGCATCTCTGTGTAACGTAGGCCACCAAAGGCCAGCTCGCAGAACCTTCTACGCAGTTAATTTTCCTGCATAATGTAATCATTCAATGCCTTAATGAGATTCTTCAAGGATCATAGGGAGTTCTGCCTCCATCACACATCTTCTTAGGATCTCATCAAGTCTCATTTTATATAGCTGACCAACTATTAGTGAAAAATCTGCAGCACGCACCACTAGTTGTTTCTTCTGCGGAATTGTGTATTTGGTTGGAGCTATTCCTGTTGACAGGAACTGGACTATGTCTGCGAAGTGGTCATCAATCTTTCTAATGGCGAGAATTTGTGCATATGGTAGTGTGTCCTCCAAACTGGTAGGTTCTTCACCATGCTCCAACCTCGACAGGTGGTCTGGGCCCTTATTCATTCTTCCTGGCTTAACTATGATCTAAAAATCATATTCTTGAAACAGGAGAAGCCATCTTCATATTCTTCCCCCCAACACTGGCTTGTTGACTAGGTATTTTAGTGCAGAGTGATCAATAAACATTTTAAAGTGTCCTCCCAACAAGTAGTGGAGGAATTTCTGTAATGAATACACAATGGCTAGTCCCTCTCTCTCTGTAGTAGTGTAATTGATTTCAGTTGTGGAGAGCTTTCTACTGGCAAATTCTAATGGATGATCAATGTCCCCTTCTCTAGGTTGTTCCAGTACTGCTTCTAATGCAATAGAAGATGCATCAACATGCACATGAAATTATTTGCTCCAATTGGGAAAGACTAGAATAGGCACAATAACCATATTTTGTTTCAGTGTGTCGAAGCTCTACTGGCATTCATCTGTCCAACCAAACTGACAGTCTTTCTTTAATAACCTCTCCATTGGTACAGTAATCTGAGCATATCCTTTGATAAATTTCTTGTAATAGCCAATATGTCCTAGCGTAGTGCGCAATTGTTTGATTATGTAGATGGTGGTAAATCAACTATAATTGCAATTTTGGATCGATCCACCAACAATCCTTTCTTTCATACAATATGACCTAATAATACCCCAAATGGTGAGAAGAAGATGCACTTCTTAAAATTCAAAGCAATTTGACACTGCTTGAATTTATCCATCATTAGCCTTAGACATTCAATATGATTTTTCAACAAACTGAAAACATTCCAGTCATCAAAGTATGCTTCTAAAAACTTATGCAAAATTTCTTTGAATGCTTCAATCACCACCCTGGAAAAGATGGTTGGGGCATTCTTCAGTCCAAATGGAATTACTATGTATTGGTAGGATCCCCACTCTGTGGCAAGTGTAGTCTTATGATGATCCTCCTTGGTGATGTGGATCTGATGGTATCCTAAAAACCCATTTGTAAAAGAGTGTACTTCTTGGCCTCCCACGTTATCCAGAACTTCGTCTATGAAAGGTGTAGGGAAGGGGTCATGTAGACAAGCATCATTCAACTTTTTGAGATCTACACAAGTCCTGATCTCACCTGTCTTCTTATCTTGCACTACCATGGGGCTGATCCTATCCGACTCTTCGACAGGTTCAATAATCCCTGCTTCCATCATTCTATCGAGCTCAATCTTCACTTTTTCCTTATATTTTGGGTTCAATCTGTAGGGTCTTTTCTTGACTGGATTTGCGTCTAGTTTCAAAGGTATTCTCATTTCTCCCATTGGTCCTTTGATTCCCTTCATATCAGTGAACTTCGTCGGGACCAAGTCCTGATACTCATGCAATAATTATGTGATTTTGTCCATGGTAGCAACGTCCCAATAATATCCGACATTGGAAAGATTTGGTGTCTCCTTTGTCTCGATATTGACTTTATTTATCTTTATTGGTTGTTCAATGAATGGCAGTTTCACTCCTGGACCTTCCACATCTCTCTGACCTTTTTTTTATGTGATATTCACCTTCCTTGGATCATCGTCTTCATTGGAATTGATGTTGTAGCACGTTTGCAGTTTCTGGGGGGGCACAGTCCATTCATCCACTTCTTGCTCCAAGGGGAGGCTAGATGCCTCCTCAAATACTTTATGTCTCATCATCTGTAGTGCTTGATCTATAGAAGGAAATTCATTGTCAAACGAAAAGGTGGTTATAAAATTCTGGATCATACCTTCCCATTATGAAGTGACAAGGCGCAACTCTGCTTGAAGGTACCAGTTAATCGGGGTGGTATCCAGCGTATTGACAAAGTTGTGTACCCATTGTTCTCGAGGAATTTCACTCCAGGACTCTTCACATCTTTGTATATGGTCCTTTGGGTAGCTTCGAACTGTGTAACATGCTTCGCATCTTCCTTCTTGTGCTGAGAACCGCACTTTCATCAGGGTTCGGCATTGTGTCCAGTCTGTAATATTTCTTTTATGTGTCCCCCACCATCTCACTGGTGTGGATTTCATGGCCTCATCCATTTCCAATATCCTCTGTTGTGTTGGTACACTTGTATCAAATTCTGATAAGAATATTTCTAGAGAGTTCATCCCATCAAATGTGGGTAGATTACTCACTATTGTGTCAATCCAACGAACTTCTCTGGTTAGCCTAGCACATCTTCTTGTAGATACTTTGTACATCTGGTTCTTCCAGTTCTCCAACGCTCCGTCTAATTCAGATGAACATGCACTGTCACTTCGCCAGCTCAGATTTCCGTCAGTTGTAGGGTTGATGTAATCTTGTTGTCTGGCCGTTAATTTGTAGATGTTTTCCAGTTCAAATGCATGGTCGTCTTCTCTAATGGGTTCTGTGTATCATGGACCCTCATCTAGATCTAAAGGTGAAATGATCCTAAGCCCATATTTATCAAATGTCATGAGTCATTTCTTTAAATCAACAATAGTGGAATTGTCGAAGGCCTAATCGATTCCTAATAATACAGGGTAAGGGAAACTATCATCAACAATTTCAATGACCTAAAAATCTGCAAAGGTTCTTACTCCATCGATGTTCACTAGGACATGCTCTAATCATCCAAATGGGCTAACATCTTGTTGATTAGCCATGCGAAGCCTAATAGGGGAATATATTAGCTTGGGTTTTCCCATCAATTCCCATGTCTACTTTTTCATGACACTGACTTCTGACCCTAAGTCAAGGACCAAATAGTCTATCTCATACTCTCTTATCTAATCATTCAAGTGTAATTCTTTATTTGTCCTTCTCCTTTTTCCAATTTGGTGCACTGCTCTATTCGGCAAGGGGTCTATTTTTCCTAGTTCATACTGCTTGATTAAATCTTGTAATTCTTTTACAATGCCTTTATCTTGAATCAACTCAACACAAGTGTACAAGAACTCGATGAATTTTCTTACCTCTTTCCCTTTTGTTGTTGATGCAGACAGATCAAATGCCTGAGGCATACCGTATTCTTTGATTTTTGGTTGTCTCTTTGATGAATATCCTTGATATCCTTTGAACTCTTTCTTTGCCTCCTCAAATATCTTCCTTCCCTTATTAGCATCGAACATTGGGGTCTTTTCTATAGCTTTCCTGACTCCGTGGTCATTTTTAGTCCTTCCTTGGGTTTCTCTATCTTCCCCTGTAATAACAATGACTCTAGGGTCTGCTCCGCGAGGTTCAACATATATCAGTTGTACTTGTGGGTTCTTCTGGGGTCCTCATTTTCTCTGAAGTTTATCCAGCATCACAGGGCATTCTTCTATGACATGCTCGAAGGAGTTACAGTAACTATGGGTTGTGCAGGGATTCTGAAAATCCCTTGCTAAATGACCTATCTACATGCAATTATAACAGATTATTTGTCCTTGGCCTTGGCCCATACCTCCTCCTCATCCTCGTCCTCTATAGCCACCATGAGGAGTGAAATTTCCTCTCCCCAGAGAGTTGTACTGTGGAGTTTTTCCCTCTTGTTGTACTTCGCCTTGAATTTTGTATATGTCTCTTGACCTTTCATGCATGAGATAATAAGCTCTACAATCCCGATCATAATGCCCCACTGATTTGTAGAATGTACAATACAAGTTTGTGGGTGTCTGTACATACTTCTGCATGTAGTAACACTCACCTAGGTGATGCCTATTTCTGCATACCTTGTACCAGGGTAGGTTAACTTTCTTTAAGGGGATCGGTGCCCCTGATGCCAAGTACTCATGAAATAAGGGACAATGTTCCTTATCATGGCCTTTCGATCTACATTTGACACACCGGATATCATCCCTTTTGTATTTTCCCTTGTCTTTCTTCATATCCTTGACCTGTAAAGACAAACTAGTTAGTTGGCTCATGATCTGGATAATGCCTGAGCTAGATTCTCCCATCAGTGTTGATTCAATATTCATGGAGATCTCCAAAGCTTCTGCTTGAGATGCAATCTTCTGCTGCATCAAAGGGATTCTTATGTGTGGTAACAACGCATCGATGAACCACTCTTTTTTCTATTCATCAGGGATATGGAAATTTAATCGACCTGTCAGGGTCTTGAATCTCTGGTCGAACTCCTAAACAGGTTCTGCTACCTTTTGTTTAATCTTTTTTAGTTCCGACATACATTGTGATTCCGACTTGGGTTTCTTAAACTCTGCAATCAGTGCATTCTTGATCTCATTTAGGGGCTGAGACTGTGCCAATCCTTGGACCAGTTTCATGTACCAGCACAGTGTGCGGTCCCTTAGCATAGTGTTGAATTGGGTTCTCTTGATGGATTCATCGGTGATACTTTTAATATTCCATATGGCCTCGCACAGAAACCAATTATGATCTGGATCTTCAAATCCATATCCTCTAAAGATAGGGAGTCTCATTTCATTTGCCATAAAGCTAACTAGGGTTCTTGTCTTAGTAGATGTTGGGCTACTGGTAACAGTACTTTGAAGACTCTGGTGGTTCTAACTATTCTGACTGCTAAGTGTTGTTGGGACAATAGGAAGATTAACGTTACTTACCTCAGTAGTTCGCGCAGTTCCTGATATTTCCGGCTCACTTTGGTGCAGTTCTTCAACTTCCCCTTATTCTATTCTGGTGGGCTCCGGATGCTCTTCGTCGGTTAGATCTACCTCTTCTCCACTATAGAAACCTTCTTCTCCGTAGTTTTGCTAAAACAAATTCTCAAGGTGAGCTCCTCGGAATACTATCCCACTACGTGTATGCCCTGTTTCTGTGTCGTTGTCGCTGTTGAGATCTTGAACATTAGCCTTTTCAGGTCCGATCAATCTATTGTGTCTTCCAGATGTGGTTTTCATGAAATATCATTTCGATTCTTAGCTTCAAGAAGTGAAAAAAGTGTCCTCTAGGTCCCTTGAAAAAGTATCTCTCAGCTTGACTATACGATTATGTTCTATCAACAACAAACTCAGTGATATACCCTCCGATGGTACTATCAAACCAGTGATCTATTGCTCTGGATACAACATTGTCGACTCTCTTGACCTTATGGATCAATGCTAGTGTCCAAACCATAGGGGGTCTAGATCTGATTTCAAACTGTGTCAGCTAACCTAGCCAACCACTCATGTAACTCCTGATGGATTCCTCCAAATAAGATCTCATGAATGTCAGTGAAGATGTATCTTTGTAGCCAATCTTCAATTCTTATTTTAGGGTTCTTGTTTTGGGCTTCAGCGAATTCCTTCTCTTGATCCTATACCCACTTATGAATCTCTGTCTTCGATGGGAACCACCTTGTCATTCCCTTAAAAATATTATGGTCCTGACAACGGAACCATTTTTTGGCACAGGGGCAGACCTAGAGTTCATCTCCAAGAGCGCACCAACAAGCCCTAGCTATTGGCCCTTTCGGCAACACCTACGAAGCAGATGCACTCTCACTTGAAGCAACTATGAGGGGGGTGCAGGACAAAGATGTCTACAACTAGGGGAATATCAAGTGGTTCTTATTGCAACAACAACATAACATGCATCTATCATTAAACTAGCTAGATCTTTCCTTCGCAGCTATAGATATGATCTAATACAATAATGTAGATAAAAATATAACAACATAAAAGCTCAAGTGTTAAGCCCTAATATTGGCTCATTAACCCTTAATTGGGGCATATTAGATTATTAATGTTATTTTATTTATGTCGTCTTTCTCATTAACCCTTAATTGGGGCATATTATATTAGTAATGTTATTTTATTTATGTCGGCTTTAGGCCATTAGTTGTAATTATACCTCTTAGTCTCCTATATATACCAAGGAGACATTTTCATT
>JZKD02S1763360.1:81146-93707 GCA_000966675.3 Picea glauca
GAAGTAGATGGTCGAGACGATACCGGTGATGTAGCTCCCTTTTACATCAGTTTAAACATACACGACTTGATATTGCATAATGCCATGATGGATTCAGGTGCCTCACATAATCTGATGCCTAAAGCAGTAATGGAAAAACTGGGATTGGAGGTCACCAGACCGTACAAGGATTTACACTCATTCGACTCCAGCAAAGTCAAATGTATTGGTTTGATCAAGGACCTATGCATCACCCTGGTTCAAATCCCTTCTAAAAGAATGGTAATCGATGTGGTGGTTGCAGACATTCTGCCTAAGTATGGAATGCTTCTATCCCGGTCTTGGGGAGCTAAGTTGAAAGGAACCTTGCAGCTGGATATGTCTTACACCACTATCCCAGTGTTTGGACAACAGAGGAGGTTATACAGAGAAACACTGATGAAGTACATGGTCAGTAGTCAAGAAAAACCACACAATTACCCCCTTTACTCTGCACATTCCTATTTAGATTCGTTCATCTTGTACAATGATGGTGATATGGAAGAGCAAGATACTCAGCTGATGGAAGATGTATCTAGTCAAGATGAAGGTCCAGAAATCGGTGAGGTAGCAAAGATGAAAAATGTAATCACTGAAGAATTCCCTGCCGAGTTCTGGAGTATGGATTTTGATGGAGCTGTGATTAAAGAAGGAGCAGGAGCTGGAGTCTGGCTACATAATCATCGAAACAGGTATTCAGAAAATCATTCCTACAAATTAAATTTCCAGTGCACGAACAATGTTGCCGAGTATGAAGCTTTAATGCTCGGTCTGAAACTGTTGAAAAAAGTTGGAGCTAAGAAGATAATGGTAAGGGGTGACTCTAAATTAATAATCAATCAAATTAAAGGTGAGTATGCTGCTAAAAACCCGCACCTTAGAGCCTACAGGAATGTTTTTCTTGATGCTTTGAAGTGTTTTAATGAGGTTGACTTGCAGGTAATGCCGAGAGGATAGAATATTTTGGCCGACGGATTGGCTACGTCAGTAGCCTCCTGCAAGTTTCCTTTCCGCCAAACTCGCCCATACACTGTTGAAGTGAAATGTAGACCGGCGGTTCCTGATGATATCAGGTACTGGCAAGTGTTTGGAAATGATGATCAGATAGAGGACTTTCTGCAATGCAAGAACGATTTTGAATGTACAAATATAGATTTAGAAAATGAATACGAGAATGTAAATAATTCTGAGTTTGAAATAGATAGTGTAAATACTGTAGATTCAAGAGTAGATACAATAGATTCAGGAGAGTTAGGGGATGACGAAATAGATGCCGATGTTTTACAATTGAAAAGCAATGTTTTACCTAGAGGGCTTGTTCCTTTAGAAGATCTGTTTGACAGTAACGATGTAGCTAAGAAACCAAAAATAGAATCTCATGGACAAGAGGTAGAGGACTGTAATATAGGGACTGAAGAGAAGCCTAGGATGGTCAAACTGTCCAAATCATTACCCCCGGAACAAAAGATCAAATACATTGAGCTATTCAAAGAATATTCAGACATTTTTGCCTGGGGCTATGAAGATTTGAAATCCTATGATACCAACATCATACAACATAGGATTCCCATAAAGGAAGACCAAAAACCATTTAGGCAGAAACTTAGGAGGATAAATCCCAAGTTACTCCCCCTGATAGAAAAAGAAATCAAGAAAATGTACGATGCCAAGATCATAGTCCCGCTACATTTATCTAAGTGGGTATCTAATTTAGTCCCGACACAGAAGAAAACCGGGGAAATCAGGCTCTGTATTGATTTCCGAAATCTGAACAAAGTATCCCTGAAAGATAATTACCCATTACCGAAAATGGACCATCTCCTGCAAAGGGTGGTCGGGTCCAGTAGGATATCTCTGTTGGATGGTTTCTCAGGTTACAACCAGGTCCTAGTTCACTCGGACGATCAAGATAAAACCACTTTTACCATACCATGGGGCACTTTCATGTATGTAAAGATGCCTTTTGGTATGATGAATGCAGGAGCCACGTTTCAAAGCTAAATGGATATCGCCTTCGTGGAAGAATCTGGTAAGTTTATCGTCATTTATTTAGATGATGTGACTGTGTTTTCCAAATCTGATGATGAACACCTGTGACACCTTAGACAAGTTTTTGAGAAATGTAGAAGGTTTGGGATTTATTTAAATCCTAAGAAGTGTCTTTTTGGGTTAGAAGAAGGAAAACTGATGGGACACATCATCTCTAAAGATGTAATCAGAATAGACCCCAACAGAATCAACGCCATACTAAATTTAGAACACCCTAGAAACCTCAAAGAACTACAGTCTTTTATAGGGAAAATTAACTTTCTACGAAGATTCATTCCAAATCTAGCCGAACTCCTCTGAAACATTACAAATATGCTTAAAAAGGATGTAAAAATAAAATGGGACTCTAAGTCTAGACAATCCTTCGAACAAGTCAAACGAGCACTCACAGAAGCCCCGGTTTTGATCAGTCCCGATTTCACTAAAAAATTCTATTTTTTTTCTTTCACCTCTGAACATACTATAGCAACGGTATTACTGCAGAAGAACAGTGAAGGGTATGAACAACCCATAGATTTCTTCAGCAAATCTTTAAGAGATACTGCCCTGAACTACAATATTATGGAGAAACAGGCTTTTGCCTTGGTAAAAGCCATAAAGGATTTCAGGGTCTATATTCTCCATTCTCACACCATAGCTTATGTTCCGAATGCGGTAGTAAAGGATATCTTGACACAAGATAACCCTGATGGAAGAATGGGAAAATGGATTGCTGTCATTTTAGAATACGATATAGATATTAAGCCCACAAAACTGATCAAAGGCCAAGGCCTTGCAAAATTAATGGTTGAAACTAACTTCCAGGCTCTTGACATTAATTTTCTAGATGTGGAAAATTAACAGGGCGAGATGGTGACTCCAAACGTTAGAGAGGTATTTCTCAACTCTCCATGGTATGCAGACCTTATATTCATGTTACAAAATTTACAAGCTCCCCATGGTTTAACTATGACTAAAGCTAGATTTTTAAAGTTGAAAGCTTTGAAATTCTGTATTCTAGAAGGAAATTTGTATTGGAAAGACCCTGCAGGTATTCTTTTAAATTGTTTACTGAAAGATGAAGCTAATGAAGTGTTTCAAGAGTTTCATGCAGGAGAATGTGGTGGTCATTTGAACTGGAAGGTTACAGCCAACAAAATACTCAAAGCAGGATTTTACTGGCCCTCCTTGTTTGCAGACGTACATCAGAATGTAACAACATGTCACCATTGTCAATTGTTTGAAGGGAAAAGGAAACTCCTTCCTCTACCTCTTAAACCAATCTCAGTTGAGGCTCCTTTCCAGCAATGGGGACTTGATTTCATTGGAGAAATACACCCTCCATATTCAGGCCAACACAGGTGGATTCTTACTGCCACTGATTATTTTACCAAATGGATCACGACTGTACCAAGAAGGCAAGCCACTGACTCAGTTATTATCAAATTTCTTGAAAATAATATTTTGTCTTGTTTTGGTTGTCCTAGAAAGATCATTACTGACAATGCAGTTGCCTTTCGATCGAAGAAACTCATAGATTTCTGCAATCGGTACTACATTGGCTTGGGGCATTCCACAACTTACTACCCTCAGGGGAATGGGTTGGCGAAGTCTTCAAAAAAAACTTTGGTAAATATCATCAAGAAAACAATGCAGGAAAACAAAAAATCATGGCACGATAAGTTGGTATTTTCTTTATGGGTAGATAGACTGACCACCAAAAGGTCAATCAGCATGTCACCTTACCAGCTGGTCTATGGTGCAGAGGCAGTTTTCCCTACTTCTCTAGAAGTCCCTGTCATGAAATTACTTCAAGAGGTGCAAGCTAAGCCAAATGACTCACAGAGAAGAATCAACCAGATGATTCATTTGCAACAGACTAGAGAAGAAGTTTTCAACAAAACACAGGTCATCCAAGAAAACATCAAGAAGATTTTTGACAAACGAACCAAGGAAGATGATTTTGAGCTGGGAGATCTGGTGTTGAGATGGGATGCCAGCAACAAGGACAAGGGAAAGCATGGAAAATTTGACAACCTATGGACAGGGCCTTACATGATCCAAGCTTTCAGAGGAAACAATGCTTTCTTTCTAAACAACGCCGATGGATCAGATCTGCCAGGAGCACCTGTGAATGGTAGAATGTTGAAACATTATGTTTGACCTTAGTAAAAGATTTGAAGAACTCACTCTCCATTGTACATACCAGTTTAATTTTTATTTTTTCACGTGAATTTTCTAAGTGGGAAACATTAGTCAGTCGGTTGAAGCCCGAAGAGAAGGCCCTAAGTTGTTGACCATTGTTTTTGCAAGTTTTGAGAATAAGACCAATGAAGGCTACTAGGCAGATATGTTCAGAATGACCAGAACCAGGATTCTTGGCACTTAACAGGGCAAGTACCATCCCCAGGTGGAGCCGTTGTTATCACCCCATAAATTATGGGAATCAACTGATGACTTGGATATTATCTGTATCTAGTGTTTTTATTGACAAATGATTTTTCATTCTACAAATAATTTGAGAAAAAGGAAAAAGAAAAAGAAAAGGTAAAAGAAAAGAATAGAAAAGAAAAAATAAAAGAAAAAAGAAATAGAAAAGAAAAGATAAGAGGGAATAAAAGAATTGAAAAGAAAAGCCCCATGCAATAATAGTAACTTGGCCATACCTTTCAAGCATGGCCAAGTTCTTTTAAATTTTAATGTTGATAGAATAGTGAATAAATATGATCAGACTGTCTAATCCTAGTCAGATATCCCTTAGGTTAGATTAGTGAATAAATCTGACCAGACTGTCTAATCTTGGTCAGATAGCCCTTAGGTAGAGTAATTTCGTAACCCAACAGTTTAATCTGGGTTAATTGTCCTAGGAAGATAGGTTAGCATGTAGGTTAGTTGCTTCATTTGCTTCACCACCCATGAAACCAGATTGATGAAAATGCTACACTATGTCTCCATTGCCTAAGAATAGTTTAGATGATGTCCCCTTGGTGGTGTCTGTGTGAAAAGGTTGGGAAAAACCAATAAAAGGCACTTATCCTAAGTTTTCCCGACACATCCTTTTTCCGCTCATGATTTATATTTCCTACACTTATCAGTGGTCTAGATCATGGCGCTCAGATCTACGGTGCACAGAGCATTCCGGACCCCCCCTAGTGTTCTGCTTTTAACCGGGGGGGGGGATCCAGAATCGGTAATAAGAATCGCGCAAATCTGGACGGTCCAAGAACAACTGCGTTGATCCACGGCCCAAATTTGATTGCGGACCCCCCCATCCGTTTTTCCTTTAATGGAGGGGGGGGGGGGTCTAGAATGAGTAATAAATGATGCGCTAAGATCTTTGGACAACAAACAGGCACATAGATCAACGGTTTACAATGGTTTTCGGATCCCCCTTGGTGTTCTACTTTTAACCAAAGGGGGGGGGGTCCGAAATGGATATTCCCTCCGACGGGCCCCTTGTCATAGGTGGCACAAATCTATTGATCCTTAATTCTTTTCACCATATGTCATCTGACAGTCTCCATCACTCAGGGACGTCATCCTCCACTGATGCCACTTGCTTCGCTTGTTCCCGAGTTGTGTCCCATCTCATAACTGCTGCCAGTCCCTGCTGTCAGTCCCTCACCCCTTTCACTCATGAACAACCCCTTATTGTGACTTTTACCACCAACCCCTAGCCGCCACATCACCTGTTCGTATGATTTGGCCACCGTCACATGCCACCTCATCCCAAGTGGCCTGTTTTTCATTTATTATAGGATAACATACCCGTTATCCTGCTGACATGTCTCCCGCGTCCGACCGACCCGAGTTTTGAATAAAACTACCGTTATTCCCCTTTCATTCGTTATTCATCCATTGCGCCAGAAAACTTACCTATTATTCCTCCATTGCTTCCTCGTCGCCTTCATCCACAGTCAGTCGACCCCACTAACTTATTGTTCATTACAGGTACTTTTGTAGAGATGGCACCAAAGCCAAGGCTAGCAGAAGGAGAAGAGAATCCTTTTCTTCCTCCTCCTGTTGACCTGGACAAAATCCCGTTGGTGGATAAAGAAAGGTTGATCGCAGAGACCATTTGCGACTTCAATTTTTCATACCTCCAGTCATGGCTTCGGGAAGTGTTCCTGGACTAGAGCGATGAGATTGGGCTTTAGGAGTCCAATTTTCCCCTGTACCTTTTTCCCCAGATACACTACTTCCCCAAATTTGCCCTCAAATTCCAAGCCCATTATATTCCCGACCAGAGGGCCATCGTTTCATCATCTGGAGATGTCCTCTTCTTCATCACTCCCGACGACATTGACTAAATGATGCAAATTCCCCATGCAGATTTTGTCTCTCCTTTCGACCTAGAGATCCTTACAGAGTTGTATCAAAAGATGACCTTTCCATAGAGAGCTCAAATTTTCGAGCTGTTCCTTCCCACCTCCGCTCAATTCCCTTCCACCAATCCACCTTACCCATCATCCATGTTCTCTACCAAGGGAAACTAGATCATTTCCTCTCTTTGCACTCTGTTAGGATACTATTCTGACCAGTGGGTAGATGAGCCCATTCTGGGTTTTCTATCCATTTCCTCCACTGATGAAAAACCCACCACCCAGTTCGATTTCAGTACCTTCTTGTCCAACAACATTCATGAACAGTTCATGAATTTTGGTACGGAAGGCATGTTCATATATTCTTCGATATTGGCCTACATGTTTATTTTCTATCAAGCAAACAAGTTCAGTTTTTCAATGCAGAAAATGGACGCAGATGGAAAGCCTCAGCCAGTAACAGCATGGACCTCTTTGTTGAAGCGTAACTCTGCTGAATACGACTTCAAAGCATTCATTGATCAGTTTTATCACCTGGTGGTAAGCATGTTGAGTGGCAGGCCTGAGCCACGAATAAACGATGAAGTCCAGAGAATTCTGCATCTCTCGGACAATGCAAAGATAGGAGACTAGTACCTGTACCAAATCCACACCGAGATCGGAGTTTTCGGGTGCGAATTGGCACCTTACAAACTACCTCAATATGTGCCGGTACAAATATTTACGTTAGAATATATTAGACAGATAATGAATTCAGATGAAATTCATTTTGTTTCCCTGAAGAAGAAGCAACAATTGAGAATCAAGTGCCAGATTGGTTCTTTCATCTGCAATAGTCGAGGCACCGGGGAAGAAGCTGACATAATGCTGAAGGAGATGAAATTCTTTATGAGTTTCACATGGCACTATGATCCATGCAGGATCACTTCAAAAATGCGGGTGAAAAATAAAAACATCCCGTATGTTCATGAGTCCAAGCCAAAGATAGAAAAATTTGCAAATCAGACAGTGTGGATGCCTGACACCTTAGTTGAAATGGAACAACAGGTTGAAGATGAGTAGCAGGTTCCTCCAACAACTATGCAACAAACTACCATGCCATAGGTTTCTAAGGAGAAGAGGCCTCGACAGGAGTCATCTCCGCCTGTAACGGAGGTATCATCAGAAGAGTTCCAAATGCACACCAAGAGGCCAAAGACAGTTTCAACGTCTGGTACGATAGTAGAACAAGAGGCCTCGCCTACCACAGTAATCAAGTCGGTCATTCCACCATTTGGTTCGAGCCTTTATCAGGGCATCACCCCAACAGTACCTAAGAAATCCACAGAATCTCCCCTGAATGATCAGCCAGGCAAGACTGGGCCTAAATTGGGCATCTTCGAGAAATACGAGATGATCAAGAAGAAGAATCAAACCCTTACTAGCAGCACTTATGCCCAGTTTCAGAAACAAACGTCGACTGCGCAACATATACTACTGTCTACATTCGACACAGAGAAGGTTAGGATGCACATGGCCTACCTCCAAGCGTAGGTACCGGATCCCAAGGTGATCTCAGACTACAAGAGGGCCACCTTTGAATTCTAGGCAAAGGATGTACACCCAACAGATCAGATGGATCTGCACAAACAAACAAGGGAGATGGTTTTTCACACATTAGCACATGCTTCAGCTTCTAGAACAAAGTTTCAGGTATCATTGAACAATTCTCAAACGAAACTCAAGTTGGAGAATATATCTTCTTTCGCGAAGGACAACCGAATCAAAAATTTGGAGGAGCTTGTCTTCAAGGTCGGCTACGATCCTTCGAATGTCAAAGCTGCAGAGGAGATGATAAAGAAAAATAATGCAGACATCAATTCCTTGAGAAAACAATTGAAACTCCCGCCCAGAGAAGACTCACATGCTAAAGAGATAGCAGAGAAGGAAGGCGAGAAGGACGAAATGCTCAAGCTGCTCATGGAGCAGAATGCACAGCTCAAAGAGATGGAAGCTGAGTTGGAGAAATTACTAAAAGAGAAGGAGAAAATGAAGCCACTAGAAGTCATTCCATTGAGTTCCATTCCTATCTCAGGAGCAAGCACAACAACAGTAACAAAAATCCCATCTGCAACACCAGTGACACCACAAGAAGGGACAATAGACCTTGCCAAATCCATGGAGAAGATGAACCTTCAAGAGACAGAAATCAGCAGGCTGAAGAAGGAAGTTGAGAACCTCCAAGAACTCAAAACTTCTTTCCAAACCAGTCTATCCAAAGACAAGTAGGTAACTGAGCAGCTAAGGAAGGAACTACAACAGCTCCAAAAACAAATAGTGGCAGGGAAGACTTTGGCTGAGGTCAAAGAGAATGTATGGACAAACATCATAAAGTCCATAAATGAAATATGGCCAATGATCCAGATTATGTTTGAACAGAATGAGTTGGTCCAGAGGAGCCAACAGGCCATTGAGAAGATTAGAATAGTGTTGGGAGACATGCCAACACAAGCAAATGAGATCATCAGATTCTTAAATTCTGAGAACAGAGAAGAGCTAGAAGAACTGAAGATCGAGGACAGAACAGAGACCATAATTGAGGTAAAAAGGGTTTTGACTAAGAGAAGTCTAATGCTTCAGCTGGAAGAAAAGGTTCAGGTCATGGACCAAGGAGGACAAAGGTTCTTCAACAAAATTGATGCTCTCCAAAAGAAAGGTCTACCTGGTCTAAAAGTCATTAATGATAAATTAATGACACTCCCAGATTATAAAAAGAGACTGTCTGAAGTGTCTAAAGAAAATTCAAAGTTTGCTAGCATACAAGGGAGCATCACTGGAAAAGCATTCCTAGATGCCCTTCAGTTGGACATCAGTATCCAACATGAGATTCGATACATTTTCCTCAAAAAGCCCACGTTTGCTAAATATACGGAAATGGATGAAGTGTATCGGAGACTAATCAAAGTCACTGTGCCTAGTCATATCAGATGGGAGGAGCTATGCGATCTTCTCGATTAAAAAATGAGTTGTCTAGGTCCAGTCACCTGTCCAGTCAAAATAGGTTACACAGGAACCTCGCGAACGGCCTACCCAAAAAATTTGCATGCAGTTGTACCGAGTCATCAAGCAGTTTCAATTAGTTAAATCAGTTAGGCTAAAAATAGAATGAGCACGTCCTGATCAGTTATGATAGGAACATTTTTAATTTGAATTATAAATACTTCACTTTTCAAAGTATTGAGGGTTGTTGATCTTCACACCCTGACGCTATCAGACTGTAACCATTTTGAAGATCTGCCATTAATAAAGAGGAAGCATTTTTACAGGATTCTTGCGTGTATTCACTGGTGATGTTTATTCTTTAAGTTGAATGTTTTTCTTGCTTTGTGATCATTTTGTTTTCTGAAACTAATCTTTAAAAGTAACACATGTTGAAGGATTTATCTTAGATACCCTATTTCTGACTTTAAAGGTTTTAATGTTTATCTTCTGAGGTTTTCAATTAAGGAATTCTTAACTGCTTCTTAGTTGAATTATCTATCTCATCTTTTCTTCTATCCATCATTTAAAATTATTGAAAATCGAGTGAGTATATTATCTCGCCCTGTGGAAGTATTCCTTTACTTTTATGGTTTGTATCTCATATTGATTATAACACAGACCCCATATCCCAATGGAGGTGTAGACTGTCTCAACCAATTCATAAACACTTTTACAACCAAACCTACCTGTTCCTTTACCTAGCCTAATATATAAAGTTAGAAAACAAAGATAAATCATATAGAGAGATCCCTCTCTGAAGCTGGAAGGGCTAGATCCCAGCTTTAAAAGCGGTTGGATAAAGTTACCTTCATAGATTTCTTCTTTTTCAACCTCTAGGAAATTTACCAAGTGCTAACACATCTAATGATGTCTTTTTCCACTTTCTGAGTCATCCTCAGTCTGTCTTCCTTGTTGATCTGGCATCCTTGATCTCCTCATCCAACGTCTTGCTTTTCCGAACTTCGCTCCATCTTTTCTGTTATTTTTCTCACTTCGACCCAGTGACAGTCACCGTGTCTCCCACGAAGCTCACTTTTTCCCTTTTCTTCCTCATTCTTCACTTCCTTCCATAACCCAGGTCCAACAATGAACCTTCGTTCTATCAGGAAGCTGTGAAGGGTTATAACAGTGATAAATGGAAAGAAGAAATGAAGAATGAAATGAGGGCATTAGAGAGGAATTCCACATGGGACCCAGTAGAAATTCCAAGAGACAGAAAAATAGTAGGTTGTAAGTGGGTCTACAAACTAAAGAAGGGTGTTTATGATAAGGTGGAAAGGTACAAATCAAGGCTGGTTGTGAAAGGATATTCTTAGAAAGAAGGTATTGACTTTCATGAGATTTTTTCACCAGTTGTTAAGTCTGTTTCAATTCGAATTGTGTTAGCATTAGTTGCATTACTTGATTTGGAGTTGGAGCAACTAGATGTTAAAACTAACTTCTTACATGGAGATTTGGATGAGGTTATTTACATGGAACAACCTGAAGGGTTCGTTCAAAATCACATAAACAATTTTTTTTACAGGCTCAAGAAATCATTGTATGGTATGAGACAGTCGCCCAGACAATGGTACAAGAAATTTGACTCTTTCATAGTGAGCCAGAATTATACAAGGAGTGAGTATGACCATTGTGTATACTTTTTGAAATTGAATAATGGAATATTCATTATCTTAGTATAATATGTTGACGATATTCTTTTAGTAAGAAAAATCATAACTGAGATCAACAGGTTAAAGGCTCAGATGGATAAGACATTCGATATGAAAGATCTAGGAGTAGCAAGGCGGATTTTGGGCATGGAGATATTCAGAGACGGGAGGAATGGTAAGATTTGGTTGTCACAACAAAAGTATGTTGAGAAGATACTTTTGAGGTTTGGTATGAACAATGTGAAACCAGTTTCAATCCCTTTGGCTTCCCATTTTAAGATTTCTTTAATTTCATGTCCTAGTAAAAAAGAAGAAAAGCAATATATGTCTCGAATACCATATG
Source organism: Picea glauca (assembly GCA_000966675.3). NCBI lineage: Eukaryota > Viridiplantae > Streptophyta > Pinopsida > Pinales > Pinaceae > Picea > Picea glauca. Next base: position 92,531 of record JZKD02S1763360.1, read on the forward strand.
CTAATGCAATAGGAAGTCTAATCTATGTGATGGTTAGTACAAGACCAAACATTTCACATGGAGTTGGGGTTGTCAGCAGATATATGGAAAATCTAGGTAAAGAGCACTAGGCAATAGTGAAATGGGTGCTTCGGTATCTGAGGGGCACAAGTGATTACTGTATCACCTATAACGACGGTTGTGAGTTAGTTTGTGGACTTGTTGATTTTGATTTTTTAGGTGATTTGGAAAAAATGAGGTCAACGTCAAGATATGTCTTTAGTCTTGCAGGTGGAGCTATTAGTTGGTTGTCAAAGCTAGAGACCATTGTTTTCTTATCTACTACAGAAGAAGAATACATAACTACTTCACATGCTTGGAAAGAGGTAGTTTGGTTAAAAGGTTTGTTTGGTGAGTTTAGAAGGATGCAGGAAAAAGTAAAGCTACTTTTTGATAGTCAAAGTGTTATTCACTTGGCCAAGAATCCATTATACCACAGTAAAAATAAACATATTCCTATTAAGTACCATTTTGTAAGACAGGTCATCGATGGAGGTGGACTTTCTCTTGAAAATTTTTATATAAAAGAGAACTGCACAGACATGTTCACAAAACTAGTACTTTTAGAGAAGCTACGATGGTGCTTGGCTTCTCTTGGCTTGCAGAAAAGGTGATGAACAAAAGGAAGGAGCAAGGTATCAGGTTAAATGTTGTCAAGGTGGAGATTGTTGAATTTGGTGACAACGGATTCCTCCAAGGATGGATTTACATCCTATTATTCTGCATTTGGTTGTAACTAATAAGACCAAGTTAGAATATGGATGAGATTGCATTTAATAATCAGTTTCTTGTGTAAATGTAAATAAAATCATGTAAGCCCGTAAAGGCATAGGAGAATAGGGAGGATGTGAGAGTGAGAGGTGTATGAGTGAAGTTGTTGTAATATCCATGATCTGAATAACAAGACAATCGATACCTCTGCTTGGTGGACGTAGCCCAACATTTGGGTGAACACTGTGAAATCTATGTGTTTCTTATTTGTGTGATTTTTGATTATCATATGTGAATTTTGTTTTCCACACTTTATGTTAAGCCCTAATATTGGCTCATTACCACTTAATTGGGGCATATTAGATTAGTAATGTTATTTATTTATGTCGGCTTTAGGCCATTAGTTGTAATTTAGATTAGTAATGTT
>JZKD02S1763360.1:106292-125227 GCA_000966675.3 Picea glauca
ATGATTCTATCTAGTTCTTGTTGATTCATTTACCTCGTAGACTTATAACATTGATTTTCAATATCTCTATTCATAGGGGAATTAATATAAGTGAATCCACATGTTGCTCATCTATTTATTAAGTCAATTTAGGGTGTTAGACCCATTTGAATTCACCAACCTATTCATTTCCTTGCGAGGATAATTTAATTTGTTGTTTTCCTTGAATACTTATGTATGCATATTCCAATGCTGGGAACCATTGATATAGATGAATTCTTCCTTTCCTTTATGAATGATAGAACAATATCATTGGGTGACAATGTATTGAGATAAAGAATTCAAATGATGAGTTTTTTATTAGATAAAGAGTGGAAATGGCACATTGTTCCCTTAGTAAACATGGAGAGTATTTTGTCATTTAAGTTTATTGAAATACTCACGTGTACTAATGTTGGAGTGGGATTATTCTACATTGTTTCTTCATATCCTTAATGCTAGATCAATTAAAGGTTTATGAGACTACTCTAATCAGTTATGGGGACACAATGGGAACCAATTGCATGATGATACACGAGATATAATTCCTTAATTAATGTCATCTAAATTTCTAGTTTGCATTCACATGGATATATTTAAGTCTTGGGAAACATTGTTACTTACATTCCTATTGGAGAATAAGGTGCAAGGAAGTTTCATGTTAGTTTGATGTGTGTCGAGATACATGTAATTGAAGAACGTTGTGATTACATAGGTTTAATAGAGAACAAGCCTTTCAACTATCCCAAGAAGAAGAAAAATAGAGATCATTGTACATGGTAGGGAGAAAAGGTGTAGTTTCCTTTCTAAATACATAACACTCTGTAAAATCTTGAGAGAAGAGTTGAGACAAAGATGATAATTTGTTTTGTTTTTAATTATGTAACGATCAATGTTGGTGAAGTGAGTCGGTTATATGTCCCTCATTTACACATCATATGGTATCATAGAAGATGCATCCTTGACCATGATAGCTTCCAGAACTTTGAAGAGAACATTATAGACCTCAACATGGGTAAATAAAGTAGAGAAAAGTTGGAATATTTAACGACCAATAATGCTCAACGTCAAGAATATAATGAGCACTTGAAGGAGAAGGTTGTAGATGTTCAAAAAGAGGATGGAATATATGGAGAAGCACCTTGAGACATATTCCAAGCTACTACCATTGATAAATAATAATTTTGAATAATTCCAAGGCTCCCTCACTACAGTCATGATAGATTGGGACAAGCACAAAATGCACCTTGTACACCTTGGTGAGAAGTTCATCTATATGGATAGCTATAAAGATGAAAGGATCATGTAGATGATGATGCATATACAGTAAGAGTTGGAAAAGAAGGAGGCTTTGGCAAGGCAACAAGTAGTTGTCCAAGATCATTGAGAAGAAAATCCATCTTCCATTTCTATTTCCGAAGCCAATACCATGACAAATATCACTTTGGTAATCTCACTTTCTTTCGATTTTTCTCAAGAGTAGCTTGGTGAATTTGAAAATCATACCTGAAGAATTGGTTCCAAGCTCTTAATGTAGCTATGACGGAAAAGGGATACACAAGAGGAGATAAGGAATAATGATCCCCATTGTATACACACCATAGATGAAGCATGAAGGGCTAGGCCTCAATGGAAGAAGTGAAAACCCCATGACCATGAAGACCATTTTCATGAAGCTGAAAGACATACAAGAGTCGAATTTCTCATCAACAGAAATAACACTGGTATGTGAAGGCATTATCCCACTACCACCTCATCCTTCTTATGGTAGATTGAAGAAGGGTAACAATGATAAGATCTCACAAAATTATCCTACACCTGCACTCAAACAAAGAAGAAATAAGATCAAGCATGGAAAGAAGGAGAAGAATATCAAGAGGTCTTCCTTAAACAAAGTGTTCTTTGTTTCTCACTATTGCAAGAAGAGAGGCTATAATGATACCAGTTGTTGGTATGTGGAGGTATTCTCATGCTATGAAAAGGAAGGCCATCATGAGGAATATTGATGGGATAATAAAGCCACATGCCACAACCCAGATTGATTTTACAGGAAGAATGGCTAGAAGAATTCTCCAATCTAACAAAAAACTCAAAGGTATAGGAATAAAATGATTATCTCAAGCAATCCATACCACAATTCCAAAAATATTTTCCAAGACTACAAGTTGAGTGGAAACTAGGAAGCAAAGTGTTGGTAGCTTCATTTAGAACTTCACATTAAAAACTACATACCCAATTATAGAAGAGTGTGGAGAGTGAAGAGCATAGAAGATGAATAAAAGTTTGCATCTCCAATTCAAGGAGGAAAATTCATCCAAGGAGAGATATAAACACAGGATGTCTTGACACATCCCTACCAACCAGTAGGTCGGAAGTCTATGCACACAGGATCGTTCTTCTTCCAATGGCCTGAAGAGCTCTCGACAATTGTCTCTTCTATTTTCCCTTCAGGAAAGTCTGCACCCACAGTAAACCTCAGTGAATCTCCCTTAGCACTTCGAGAGATCGGACCTCGCGGTTCGTGAGTCCCTATGGTCAAGCTCTTTGTGCCTTCAGACCAACACCGATATGCCGAGTTCTGAAAAAGAATTCTTAGAACTTTAATGTTCTGCCTCCCCAAACATTAATCGATGGTTCTGGATCTTCCCTTTGATTCGACGGTCGACACGACTTCGTAACTTCTCCTCCCAAATCTTCAACTCTTCACCTTCCGAGACCCAAACTTCCGATGTGCCTAAGAACTTGTAAAAACTCGCTACTTGCGAGTTCGTGATTCAAAACTCCCAACTCTTGCTTCCAAATCTCGCGATAAATGTCGATACGGGCACACTCCTTCTCTTGTCAGCACCCTCCGTGCATGACCACCGGCTAGGCCAAACTCTAGCACTTTTATCTTTTCTCCGCTTCGTGAGTTTCGATGTCAAACTCCTGGCTCTTGTCTCACGAATCCCCTAGGCACGAGAGGTCAATGCGGTGTTCACTTCTTTCAACAGACGACACGCATCCACTCGTCTCTTCCATAGGCCCACCTCGAACTTCGCAATTTCGTGAATCCAAACGTCAAAGCTTCGATCCTTCCACCCACGAGACCCTGAAATGGAATTTCGCGAGTAGATCCAATGGTCCTTGTTGGCATAAATCTACGGCCCTCTCTCTCCTAATATTTTGCTTGCAAAAAATGGCCACCGAAACCTCCTTTCTCCCTCGTGAGATCTGACGACTCGCGGGACTTCATGAATTCTCTATAGAGAATCTCGACAATCTGCTTCTCTCATCAAGAACTTCTACAATCTTAAACAAAATGTTTTACCATGGAACTTAACCACCTACAACACAAACTTGCGACGCCTCCTTTCAATTCCTCAAGGAACTAACCTTATGTTCTTTTCTTCAACAACTGCAAAGACTCTATCCCTCCTGATCTTTCTCCAACTCCAAGTCTTAAAGAAGACTCCCGCACACACTCCTTGCGGTGAATCCTTCAATTACTTCAAAGAATTGAAGTCCTTCAACTCTGCGAACTCCCTGCAACAGTAGTCCTTCAACAATTTCTCAGGTTCACAAACCCTAAGACTACTCTTGGCTTGCGCATACTTTGCACAGCTCCTGTGCCTAACTGCACTTATGAGGAAATGAGAACAAAAGCTATCCTATCTGAGCTTTCAGAGACAAACCTCTGAACCCTTTGTTAATGCACTCCTTGCCGACAAATTCACTGTACTCCTTGCAGGAACTCTTTCTCAGATAGAAAAACAATTGAAACTCATTCCTTACTTTCTCTCAGACTTCAAACACAAAGCATGAAATCATATACACATCATATAAAGAAAATGTATAATAGAAAGTAAACAACCATGAGAATAACATTCAACATGCATACATAGAGAAAAAATACGACAACATGAATTTGAATCGAAGATCTTTCTAGTAATTCAAATCTCAGTACATGGGTGTTTTCAACTACAGCTCTCTGCTCTATGCTCATAATCATCTTACAACTATACAATGAGGGTGTCTATATCCCGTTTCCCTCTTGCACTCTAAAAATATCTAATCTAAGCATTAAATTCTATCTACCTACATTTATTACACATAAAGCTTCCTATCCACTATGGACGAGAGAGGATTGCTCAAGGTCCTTTTACAATAATAAAATCTTGCCTCCACTTAATGACTTCATTAATATTTCAAAACATTTTCAAAAAATGTGTTTGGTGCTTTTCCAACTGTCTCTTATCTCCACGCTAGCTCATTGTTGGCTATGCTCACACACCCTTGCGATGCTCCTGCATCATACTTCCTTGCTTGAAAATTTTTCATGGGCTCTTGTCCATGAGCTCGTGCACAGTTTGTCCATGCTTCTGTATTTCGGCTTCATTCTCCCAGATGGCATCTTCAACTAGATGTCCCTTTCACTTGACCAAGTATTCAAAGTATTGATTTAACATGGTCCTCTTACCAACTCTTTTGTCAAGTATGCGCTCCATCTGCGGCTTTTCTAGAACTGGCATTTGTTTTGTCCACTAAACCTCTAGCTGTTCATTTCTTTCTTCTGCTTCCTCAGCTTTATAAGGGTACAAATCTGAGACATTGAATTTCAGAGAAATTCTGATCCCATCGGGTAATTCAATCTCATATGCATTCTCCCCAAATTTCTTCAAGACCTTACATGGTCCGATTTTCTTCATTTTCAGTTTATTATATGTTCCTCTTGGGAACCTTTCCTTTCTCAGATGTGCCAGAATCAAATCACCAACTTTGAACTGAAGTTGTTTCCTATTTTGATATTCTCTCCACTTATATTCTTGGTTCAAACTCTGCAATCACTCCTTCACCTGGTTTTGAAGTTTCTTCATTGCCTCTGTGAAATCTTCTGCACTAGCACTCCTAGTCGCAGTCTGTTATGAATCCCTCAAATCAGAAATTCCTCTCGGTTGCATGCCATAAAAAATTTGAAATGGACTCTGTCCTGTTCTTCTGTTGATTGAATCGTTGTAAGAAAACTTTGTCTGTGGTAATATGTTGTCCCATTGGCTATGGTGTTCTGTCACCAAGCTCCTTAGCAAGTCTCCCAAACTTCTGTTCATGACTTCTGTCTGTCCATCTATCTGAGGATGATAAGTTGAACTAAATGACAAGTTAGTTCTTATCTTCTTCCATAAGGTTCTCCAAAAGTGTCCTATCAACTTAGTGTCTCGATCCAAAACTATTCTCCTTGGTAAGCCGTGAAGTCGAATGACTTCTTTGAAAAACAGGTTCGCAATGTGTGTTGCATCATTGGTTTTCTAACATGGAATGAAATGTGCCATTTTGGAAAATTTATCCACTACCACAAAGATTGAGTCAAACCCTCTTTGTGTTCTTGGCAAACCCAATATGAAGTCCATGCTAACTACATCCCACGGCCTCTTAGGTATGGGTAATGGTTGATAAAACCCTGTATTCTGTCCCTTTCCTTTTGAATGTTGACAAATTTTGCATCTGTCTACAAATATTTTGACATCTGATCCAATTCCTGGCCAAAAATATGACTCATTCAGCTTTGTGAACGTCTTGTCATGATCGAAATGTCCGACCAATCCTCCACTATGTTTCTCCTTCAGCAAATTCTCCCTCATGGAGCATTTTTGAATACAAAGATGATTACCTTTAAATAGTAATCTTTCTTGGATCATGTATTCTTCCCATTGGCTTCTATCCCTGAGAATTGGATTCTTGATTGCTTCATATGCCTCTTCAAAATATAGATCATCTTTGTACATGTCCCTGAGATCATCAAAACCCAATGTTTTGACCCTGAACTCCTGCAATAGCAAACACTTCCTGCTCAAAGCATCAACAACTTTGTTAGCAATACCAGAAATATGTTTAATCACAAAAGTGAAATTTTGCATATATTCAACCCATTTAACATGTCTTTGATTCAACTTCTCCTGTTGAGTCACAAATTGCAATGCATGATTATCACTATACAAGAAAAACTCCTTAGGAATTAAGTAATGTCTCCATTTCTTCAATGCTTGAATGATAGCATAAAACTCCTTGTCATACGTGGAGTATTTCACTTTCGCTTCGTTCAACTTCTCGCTAAAATATGCTATCGACCTGTCTTCTTTAATCAAGGTTTCCCCTATTGCAAATCCACTTGCATCACATTTTACTTGAAATGTCTTCTGGAAATTAGGGAACACCAGAATTGGTTGTTCCGTAATTTTCCTCTTCAACAGATTAAAACTCTTCTCAGCCTCTTCTGTCCAGTGAAAATATCTGTGTCTCTTCTTCACTGTGTCCATCATCGGTGCACTAATTCCACTAAAATTCCTAATGAATTTTCGGTAGAAACTAGCCAATCCATGAAAAATTCTCACCTCAAATATACTCTTTGGTGATGGCCAATTATTAATTACCTCCACCTTATCTGGATCCATCCTCAACTTATCTGCAGAAATAACAAACCCCAAATAAATGAGCTCTGTCTTCATGAATGAGGATTTCTTCATATTTATCAGTAGATTCTCTTGCTATAACCTCTTCATCACTGTAGTCAAATGTTTCGGATGCTCTACCTTTGTTTTACTAAAAATCAGTATGTCATCAAGGTACACAATGACAAATTTTCCAATGAAATCCTTCAGGACTTGATTCATCAATCTCATGAAAGTACTCGACGTGTTTTTTAAACCAAATGGCATGAAAAACCATTCATATAACCCTTCATTGGTTTTGAATGTTGTCTTCCATTCGTCACCTTCCCTCATGCGGATTTGATGATAACCACTTTTCAAATCGATCTTTGCAAACAATTTGGCCCCACTCAAGAAATCCATCAGATCATCCATCCTTGGCAATGGAAATCTGTACCTGATAGTTATTTTGTTGATTGCTCTTGAGTCAGTACACATCCTCCAGCCTCTGTCTTTCTTCGGACTGAATACTGACAGAACAACACATGGACTCAAGTTTTCTCTCACCAAACCTTTGTCCAGCAAATCCTAGACTTGTCTTTTGACCTCTTCATTCTCTTGCGGTGTCAATCTATACGCTACTTTGTTTAGAAAACTAGCTCCTGGTATGAGATCAATATGATGAGTCACACCTCTAATCGGTGGTAACGAACGAGGTAGTTCATCCACTACTATGTCAGTGAAATCTTCCAGTTGTTCCTGAACCTCTTCTGGTAAATCATCTACCCTTGTGCTGGTTAAAACAATCTTTGGCTTCTTGACCAAAAAAATTGTGGTTCCTCCTTCTTGTTAACCTCTGTAAGAAGTTCCTTCCCACTCATGAGAAGTACAGTGTTTCTTACCTCCAGTTTTATTTCTTTATCTTTGATCAGAAACAATATGTGAGTTCTCCCATTCTTCGCTAGGGTGTATGTGTTCATTCTCCCATCATGAATCACATTCTTGTCATATTGCCACGATCTACCCAACAATAGATGACAAACATCCATAGGAATAACATCACAGAGTATTTCATCTTTATACCCTCCTATTTTAAACTCAACTAAACATTACTTAGTGACATTTACCTGATGTCCTTTTTGCAACCACGAAACTCTGTATGGGCTTGGATGATCAACTGTCTCCAGCTCCAATTTTTCTACCATCTCTGTTGAAACGAGATTATCCATGCTACCACTGTCTACAATAAATTTACATTTTCAGTCTTTGGCTTTGCACGCAGTCCAAAAAATTATGTTTCTTTGGACTGAACTCTCCACCTCCTTCTCTGGTGTCAAAAGAGATTTTTGCATCATCAACGATCTTCTGCCTCAACATTTTTCCTTTGTGCTTCGTAAATGTGAGCCTCTCCTTCCTCTTTCTTCTTGTCTGGACATTCATAAGACTTGTGTCTGACCTTTCCGCACATGAAGCATGTTATCACTCCACCTCTTCCTCTTCCTCTACCTCTAGTACGAGGAAAAATGTTGTTATCATCATACTCGCCTCTCTGATCGGCATACTACCTTCTCTGTCCAACATATTGCCCTTTCTGTGAGCTTCCACCTCTCTCAATATGAGGTTTCTTCCATTCTTCCTTAGGCTTCTAATTTCTATCTTGGATGACTGATTTTCCCCTGGCTTTACTTCTGCCTCGGCCTTTTTGACCTTGTTTTAAGCTCAGATTCTCTTCCACCTTTAGATCCATTTGATAATAATCTTCCACCGTTCGGATGGTCATCATGCTCATCTCACCCTGAATTTCGTATCTCAGGCCATTCATATACCTAGAAACCTTTTCATCATTACTTTCACGATGACCTGGTCTGATGTTCATCCTATAGAACTCTTCAGTGTGCTCCTTCACTATCATCATATTCTCTCTCAAGTTCTGCATCCTTCGAAACAGAGTAATTTGGTAATCCCTGTGAATGAATTTCACTTTCATCTTTACGATCATATTATCCCAACTCTTGATTTTCTGCTTACCTTGGCAACATCTGTCAGCTTGTATTTCATCCCACCACAATGTTGCATGTCCTTTAAGTCTCGTGACAGCATGTTTGACCTTCTTGTCTTCTTTGACATCTTCATAGTCAAAATATGTGTCTAGATCTCTAATACAGTCTAGAAGCTCTTCAACATCCAAGTTTCCCTCATAAACTGGAATGTCCATTTTGTCTCTTGCACTCATTCTTGCAATAGCTCTAATCAAGAGTTCATTTGCTACATCTTCTGCTGAAATTTATTCTTCTTCATGTCCAGCGTCATCTTCTCTTTCAGACTCACTGACATCTCTAATATCATTTATGTGCCTTTGTTTTATTTCCACATCCAGGAGTCTAGCATGAATGTCATGCATATCTCTTTCCACTTCTGGATTCGACACCTGCCTGCCTCTTTCTCTTGACACCTCCCTATCCTCTGGCAGATCGGGTGTTTGTCTGTCTCTTCTCCTCGGTGGCATGGTTGAAGTTCCTTCTCGCTTTTCCTGCCTGAAATATACAAAAAAGAATCAGGCTCTGATACCACACTTGACACAGCCCTACCAACCCACAGGTTGGAAGTCTATGCACACAGGATCGTTCTTCTTCCAATGGCCCGAAGAGCTCTCGACAATTGGCTCTTCTATTTTCCCTTCAGGAAAGTCTGCACCCACAGTAAACCTTGGCGAATCTCCCTTCGCACTTCGGGAGATCGGGCCTCGCAATTCGCGAGTCCCTGTGGTCAAGCCCTTTGTGCCTTCAGACCTCCAAACACCGATATGCTGAATTCCAAAAAGAATGCTTGGAACTTTAACGTTCTTCCTCCCCAAACAGTAATCGATGGTTCTAGATATTCCCTTTGATCCGACGGTCAATGCGACTTTGTAACTTCTCCTCCCAAATCTTCAACTCTTCACCTTCCGAGACCCGAACTTCCGATGTGCCTAAGCACTTGTCACAACTCACTCCTCGCGAGTTCATGAGTCGAAGCTCCCAACTCTTGCTACCAAATCTCGCGATACTCGAAATGCCAATACGGGCATGCTCCTTCTCTTGTCAGCACCCTCCGCGCGTGACCACCGGCTAGGCCTAACTTTGGCACTTTTCTCTTTTCGCCACTTTGTGAGTTTCGATGTCGAACTCCTGGCTCTTGTCTCACGAATCCCTGAGGCATGAGAGGTCAATGGGGTGTTGAATTCTTTCAACAGATGACACGCATCCACCCATCTCTTCCACGGGCCCACCTCAGACTTCACAATTTCGCGAATCCAAACGTCGAAGCTTCGGTCCTTCCATCCATGAGACCTCGAAATGGAATTTCAGGAGTAGATCCAACAGTCCTCGTTGGCGTGAATCTACGACCCTCTCTCTCCTAAGCTTCCGCTTGCAGAAAATGACCACCGTAACCTCCTTGCTCCCTCACGAGATCTGAGGGCTCGCGGGACTTCACGAATTCTCTATAGAGAATATCGACCGTGCTTCTCCTGTCAAGAACTTCTACACTCTTAAACAAAATGTTTTACCACGAAACTTAACTGCCTATAACACAAACTTGTGACGCCCCCTTTCAACACCTCAAGGCACTAACCTTCTTTTCTTTTCTTCGACAACTGCGAAGACTCTATCCCTCCTGATCTTTATCCAACTCAAAGTCTTAAATAAGACTCTTGCACACACTCCTTGCAGTGAATCCTTCAATTACTTCAAGGAATTGAAGTCCTTCGACTCTGTGCACTCCCTGCAGTAGTAGTCCTTCAACAATTTCTTAGGTTCACAAACCCTGAAACTACTCTCGACCTACGCATACTTTGTACGGCTCCCGTGCCTAACTACACTTCTGAGGAAATGAGAACAAAATCTATCGTATCTGAGCTTTCAGAGACAAACCTCTGAACCCTTTTTCAACACACTCCTTGCGGACAACTTCACTGCACTCCTTGTAGGAACTCTTGCTCAGATAGAGAAGCAATTGAAACTCATTCCTCACTTTCTCTCAGACTTCAAACACAAAGCATGAAATCATATACGCAACATATAAAGAAAATGTATAACAGAAAGTAAACATCCATGAGCATAACATTCAACATGCATACATAGAGAACAAATACGACACCATGAATTTGAATCGAAGCTCTTTCTATTAATTCAAATCTCTGTACATGGGTGTTTTCAACTACAACTCTTTGCTCTCTTCTCTATGCTCTATGCTCATAATCATATTACAACTATACAATGAGGGTGTATATATCCCGTTTCCCTCTTGCGCTCTAAAACTATCTAATCTAAGCATTAAATTATATCTACCTACATTCATTACACATAAAGGATCCTATCCACCATGGACGAGAGCGGATCACTCAAGGTCCTTTTACAATAATACAAGCATGCCTCTACTTAATGACTTCATTAATATTTCAAAACATTTTCAAAAAATGTGCTCGGTGCTTTTCCAGCTGTCTCTTATATTTGCGTTGGCTCGCTGTTGGCTATGCTTGCACACCCTTGTGATGCTCCTGCATAGTGTCTACATCACCAAAAATATGGACAACATACTGATGAAAAGGCATGTTTTATATCTTTCAGCAAAATAATCCATTGTTCAATATGTGTCAGATATTGGTGCACATAATTCAATGACCTTTGGAGGCATTTTTGAGAAGTCCATGACATGTTTGCAAGCATGTGCAAGAACTCAAGACTTGTTTCCATGTCGGGAAGCAATTGATCCTTGCAAGAGAAGGAATTCCACACTTCCTTTCATGGGATTGATACGTGATAGTAGTGCATTGATTTCACATTGAACAAGAAGGCCATCATTCGAGTTGGCTTCATGATTTCCAAGATGGACTACCTCCAAAACAGATAAGACATAGATGGGAATTAGTGTCAAGTCAATAATTCAAATTTGGAGATTGCTCAAATTTGAGAGTTGGTTAGTAGAATTCCAACTAGATCTACAACCATAGCTAGGTACCAGAGCCATGCGCCACATTTAGAGCTATTTCAAGGATCCAAAGTCATAGCCACATTCCATAGAAGTAAATAGAAGGAACATTGATCCATATTGGTTTCCTTGATATTTTGGAGACCAAAAATCCTCTCAATGAGGAGGTGTGATCTAAAATGGATCCAAACCAATGAATGTTTAAGAATTAGTACTTGCAAGACAATTCAACAATTAGCGAAGGTTAAGAAAAATATGTAAAGAAATGCAATTGTAAAGTTGAATAAAACAAAAGTGAATCTGAGAGAAAAAAATGAATTTCTCTTTCCTATAGGTTCAGAATTCCCCCACACTTTGCAATCTCACTCACCTGGTCATTTTTTATCATTGTTGGGTGAATTCTTCACTTGTTGGACTTTTATTACATCTCCTTGGATGAATTTTCATCCCCTTGGGAAAAATTACTTATTCTTGGGTGAATTTATATCTCTCTGGGAATTTTACTAATTCATTCCTGAGCAATTTTACATACCCTTAGGAATTTTACTTCATTTATGGGAAAGTTCACATTCCCTTTCACTTTTCACTTTTTTCCTAGACTATTTAACACACCCCTAGAAATTTTATTTCATTCCTATGTGACTCTATCCACTACTGGTTGATTAATTTACCTTGTATATTTCTAACATTGGGTGTTAAGATCTCAATCGATAGGGAATTAATACAAGTGAATCCACATGACGATCATCTCTTTATTAACTCCATTTGGGGTGATGGTATTTATTGAATACACAATATTGTTCATTTCCTCATGAGATCATTTAATTTTATGTTGTCCTTGAGTACATATGTATGCATATTCCAATATTGGGTATTGTTGATATAGAGGAAGCCTTTCTTTCCTTTGTGAATGCTAGAGTGATCTCATTAGGATATGATTTCTTGATTTAAAGCATTGAAATGATGATTTTTTGAATGGAAAATGAGTGGCAATGAAACATTGTTTCCTTGGTAAACCTGGAGATTATTTTGTCATTTAATTTTGGTTTTTGGTATTGAAATACTCACATGTACTAATGTTGGAACATGTTGTTTCTACAATGTTTTATCTTGTCGTTAATTCTAGAGAAATTAGGAGTTTATGACACTTATCCAGCTAGTGATGGGAACCAATTCATGGTGATACATGGGTTGTCATTCCTTGATTAATGCCATTTAAATTGATGGTTTGCATTCACATGGATATATGTTAATTGTTGAGAAATGTTGTTATCACTTACATTTTTGTTGGAGAATAAGGTGCAAGGAAATTGCATGATAGTTTGATGTGTGTAGAGTTACATGTCATTGAAGAATGAGGTGATTGCAAAGGTTTCACAGAGAATAGGCCTTTTAGCCAACCCAAGAAGAAGAAAACAAATATCCTTGTACAAGTCAGGGAATAGAGGTCTAGTGGCCTTTATGAAGACATAACACTTTGAACAAGCCTAAGAATAAAGATAAGATAGAGACAACATTTTTTTTTATTTCCACAAGTATTTATGTTGGTGAAGAAAGTGGGCTACAATTCCCTCATTAATGGATTCGGAACACGTCTCTGAATTTGGTTCATGGATATAGCTCTGACTCTAGCTCTCGATTTTTCTCATGGCTTTGGATACTTGATTTTTTTTTGGATATGGCTATGGATCTAGTTTTTAGCTCACTTGCTGCCACAATATAGGATTCTAGTCATTGACTCTTACCTTTAAGAAATCTCCAAATCCAACCATCGCAATCCGAATTCATTCCCATCTAACTCAAACTTGGAGATGGTCCATCTTTGTAATCAATGAATCCGATTTGAATGTTGGTTTGTGATTTTTCAATGAGATCCCGATATTTATTCCCTCACGCAACAACCCCACAAAATGAAGTGTTTTCTACCTTCTTCTACTAGGACAAATTGCTTCCTAGCATGGAAACAAATATTTCATGCCTATACATGCTTATAAGCACTATATCTATGAAGAAATTCCATTTTGATTAAAACCTTTGCGGGAAATCACAATTCATCATCTATCATTCTATTTTCCTTGGTAGTTGTCATGGAGTTCTCAAGAACCCCCCTGTAAGTTCATTGAAATCCATGCACCATTCTTTCGCATGACATCTCCAATAATGGGTTCTTTTGATGCAATATCAAAAACTACAATTATATTGTGGCTACCATAGGCATCAACCTATTTTCCATTTTGTTATGGTCTCTAATCTTATATATTGTTATATATCCTTGGATAGCTTCTACTCCTTGGACTAGAGATATAGGAAAATCTTCATCTTCTTCAATCTTCACTCTCCACTCACCTCTCTTCGTTACGTAGTTTCTGGGTTGAATCTCTAGATGAATTCACCAACATTTTTCTTCCACATGGGCTCTCAAATTGTAGTGGTGGAAAAATTTATTGGCACTATTGTATGGACTACTTAACATGCTTATTTTCTCCATGCACCTATAAATTTCATGTTGGTTTAGGGACATTTTCATTCAATTCCTCCTTTGGAAGAAATATAGATTGTGGTATGTGACTTACTTTCCCCAATAAGAAGCCACACAATAGCCTTTCTTCCCACATAATTAGCATACCTCTAAGTACCAATAGCCTTTCTTCCTACAACAATGACAAATAAGGGATGTCTTACTTAATGACTACACATAATTCTTTTTATTCGTATTCCAACTAATATACTTGTCACTTCTACTGAGTACATAGGTCTAGGTTAAGTCTTTGAAAACTTTTCATCACTGCTTTTTTTCAATCCACCACAATAAGGTTGAGATGGTAGTGGGCTTCCACCTTCATGTACTATTGATCTTTATTTTGATGAGAAAGCTAACTCCACCATGTTCTTTTCCTTCAAAGACATGATATGATGTTTTGTGGCCTTTTCCTCTCTACCATAGAAACCCAGACCTTCATTATTAACCTTATGTTAAGATTTAATGGGGCTTAGGATGTCTTTTATTCTCTTTCCTATCCCTTTTCCATCATATCTCATCCACTTTAACAATTTTGATCCAATGTCTCTAGTATGCTTTTCAAATTCACCAAGCTATTTTTTGGAAATTTTTATAGAAGGTGATCTTACGAGAGTTGTATTTTCAGGGTGTTGTCTTCGATAGTGGAAATGGAAGGTGGATTTACTTCTTTTTTCTCTTGGACATCTACTTGGAGCTTTGGCAGTTCCACCTCCTTCTCTACAATCTCTTGGTATAGTTGAGACATCATTTGAGGTCCCCTGTCATCCTACTAATTTTCCAACTATATGAACTTCTCTCCCAAGTAAATAAGTTGAACTCTACTCTTGTCCCAATATTTCATAGCCATAGTTAGGGAGTCTTGGTGTCCAATGAATTGCTTCTTTAGTAAATTGGAAATGTTCTTGTTGAGATCTCAAGGTTCTTCTCAATATCTCTCATCATTTGGTTAAACATTTGGATTCATTCCTTCAAGTGCTTATTCTTGGTAGTTTCATCACAATGAAGGATTCAATTTCTCTGATACCTTATGATCCATAATCAAGAGTCTTATATCCCACTTGTTTCACCAACACAGATATTGTGGTTAATTAGCTTCTAATCTATGTTTTTTTGTATTATGAAAATATCTCTATCCTATGAATGACTATAAGGCCTTTGTTCTTAGTGTATCCTTCACACACGAACTAACTAATATTGATAATAATAAATTATATTATGCGTGAAAAATTATCATATGTTATAACCAGGTAGGAACATGAGGATTGACTATGTTTCTCTACTTCAATGATTTTTCCTACTCTTGAGATATGATAAGATGGTTTTTTTTGGAGTGTCAAACAAATTCCTGAGTATTAAGCTCACTACCTCCATATCTTTCCATTCAACATGCACATGCGCGCGCACACACACACACACAGATGCTATCTACACATGCCTACAAAGTGTTCTTCCCATGTAACTTTTATCTGTATGCTAGCAAGGGATTTTGGAAGTGGTAGCAACAAACATTATTGAGATTATATCACTCCACTTAGCAGGAGGTCAATTAAGAACTCTAGTATATACACTAGTTATTCAAGTGAATGGTAAATCAAGTTGCGGAAGCAATTTGGTTAAGGAGATATGATGCATGTGAAAAATATGCATGCAACATAACTACTAGAATATGAATTAAATCATGGTTCTAGAGCCAATGATACAATTAAAACATAGACTAAAATTCTCAAAGATGATTCTAGTGGTTATTTTAGAGAACCCATAGACATGAAAATGATTTGGATTTGGGGTTGCACTCACACAATATCCAATTCACTTTCCACAAAAGGACAACTGTGCAGGTGCCATTCAACATACATAGTGAATCAACGTGAATATAGAACACTTCTATACAACCATCCATAGTTTCATATGGCCCATACGACCATTGTGCAACCTCATATGGTTTATGTGATGCATGCATAGATTGTAAATGGTGTTAGAAAAAAAAGATCGTGGAGAAATAAAATAAGACAAATGCGGAAATAAAACACAAAAGATACACAATACAATAGTGACACAGATATATGAAGTTCACCCAATGTGGGCTATGTCTACCAGAGAAATTGTTTGGTCCTTCCTTTATTATTATCCAACAAAATGAAGGGATACAACCTACAACATGCCTGTTGTAACTTCATCTTCTTTCTCTCATAGTATCCTCTCTCATAATACAATAATCACATACATACAGAACCATAATACAATTCCCTCATAAAATAGGGTTTTCTTCTAGGGAAAAAAACCCTAACATAAATTATACCGTCAGATCTGCGACAATATAATGAATGGTTCAGATTGACTATGAAATTACAATATTTTATAAGGCAATTTTTTCGTTGGGGGATTCACCCATGAAACCCCACAGGGGGAGCAATCCCCCTCTGCAACCCCCCCGCGTGGAGGGGTGTACAGTCTTCTGGGGTGTACAATCTTCATAGGGTATAAACACGGCTAGAAACAAAGACCTATGAATCAAGAAGATAATCAGGCTCCACAACCAACAAATGGCTCAAAGGATGTGTATGACCTCTTGCATAGCCAATTTTAACCTTGAATTCATCCTGATAGGTAAGAGAAATGCTCAAAGGAGAAGGGTAGAACCCACGTAGAGATAAGTATTCCCAACAATGCTTAAAAACACCCAATAGTCCACCAAACTCAAATAAATCAATTTATAAACCTCCTATAGAAGTGCAATGATTTTGAGGTGGCAGAAATGAATCCTATGGTGGTAGTAATAGAGCTTATATACTCTCTGTTAGACAAGGAAAACTAATAATGTACTAAATCCACAAGTTCAATTACATATCCCTCTCATTTGCACTCCCACTATTCAATAATGACCATTTATATCAAAGAGAAGCTCTACTATCAACACATAAACAAGTTGATATAGTAAAATAATAACACACAAATAAAACATTGCGCATAGAGATATTGTGTACCCTAGAAACCCAAATGGGAAAACCAATATTCAATGGTTTCCTAGTTGCCTAATTTTGGCAATTTGTGGTCACAATGCAAGCTACATGCTTATCATAACTTAGTTGTCAACTTACAATAAGGACAACCATCATTGAATACTATTTGTGAATGCTTGCTAACTCATCATTTTTATTCAATGAAAACCACACCCCTTAAAATAACTTTTTTAGTGGTCCGTAAGGAGTAGACTTTCACTCTTGTCAAATACCTCTATGTTTGGGGCCATTAACCTATTTCCTTATGTCCAGGAAAATATAGTTTTTAACCAATAAAAAACAAAATTAATCTTACTCCAAAACTAAAATATCTAAATAATTTATATAATCTTTTAAATTTGTTAACAAAATAAACAATAAATTATATTTTAAATATTTTAAACCCAAAAAATAAAAATATATGTATTTTAGTTTGTGGAGATAAATAGATTAATAAGATTTTGTTAGAATTGAACGTGTGGAAAACAAAATTAACATATGATAATCAACAATCACACAAATAAGAAACACATAGATTTCACATTGTTCACCCAAATGTTGGGCTACGTCCACCAAGCAGAGGTATCGATTGTCTTATTATTCAGATCATGGATATTACAACAACTTCACTCATACACCTCTCACTCTCACATCCTCCCTATTCTCCTATGCCTTTATGGGCTTACATGAATTTATATACATTTACACAAGAAACTGATTATTAAATGCAATCTCATCCATATTCTAACTTGGTCTTATTAGTTACAACCAAACGCAGAATAATAGGATGTAAATCCATCCTTGGAGGAATTCGTTGTCACCAAATTCAACAATCTCCACCTTGACAACATTTAACCTGATACCTTGCTCCTTCCTTTTGTTCATCACCTTTTCTGCAAGCTAAGAGAAGCCAAGCACCATCGTAGATTCTCTAAAAGTACTAGTTTTGTGAACATGTCTGTGCAGTTCTCTTTTGTATAAACTTTTTCAAGAGAAAGTCCACCTCCATCGATGACCTGTCTTACAAAATGGTACTTAATAGGAATATGTTTATTTTTACTGTGGTAGAATGGATTCTTGGCCAAGTGAATAACACTTTGACTATCAAAAAGTAGCTTTACTTTTTCCTGCATCCTTCTAAACTCACCAAACAAACCTTTTAACCAAACTACCTCTTTCCAAGCATGTGAAGTAGCTATGTATTCTGCTTCTGTAGTAGATAAGAAAACAATGGTCTCTAGCTTTGACAACCAACTAATAGCTCCACCTGCAAGACTAAAGACATATCATGACGTTGACCTCATTTTTTCCAAATCACCTGAAAAATCAAAATCAACAAGTCCACAAACTAACTCAAAATCGTCGTTATAGGTGATACAGTAATCACTTGTGCCCCTCAGATACCGAAGCACCCATTTCATTGTTGCCTAGTGCTCTTTACCTGGATTTTCCATATATCTGCTGACAACCCCAACTCCATGTGAAATGTTTGGTCTTGTACTAACCATCACATAGATTAGACTTCCTATTTCATTAGCATATGGTATTTGAGACATATATTCCTTTTCTTCTTTTGTACTAGGACATGAAATTGAAGAAATGTTAAAATGGGAAGCCAAAGGGATTGAAACTAGTTTCAAATTGTTCATACCAAACCTCAAAAGTATCTTCTCAACATACTTTTGTTGTGACAACCAAATCTTACCATTCCTCCTATCTCTGAATATCTCCATGCCCAAAATCTGCCTTGCTACTCCTAGATCTTTCATATCGAATGTATTAGCCATCTGAGCCTTTAACTTGTTGATCTTAGTTATGATTTTTCTTGCTAAAAGAATATCATCAACATACAATACTAAGATAATGAATATTCCATTATTCAATTTCAAAAAGTAGACACAATGATCATACTCACTCATTGTATAATTCTGGCTCACTATGAAAGAGTCAAATTTCTTGTACCATTGTCTGGGCGACTGTCTCAGACCATACAATGATTTCTTGAGCCTGTAAAAAAACTTGTTT
>JZKD02S1763360.1:195978-216072 GCA_000966675.3 Picea glauca
TAAAAGGAGGTTGCCCCCTCAAAGAGGCTTATTATATGAAATTATCTCTTTTTCAAGGCGTTGAGTACTTTTTCTGAGGTTTTTCTATGCTATATTGATATTTGGTTCTTAACAGGTTCCCAGGCCCAAATTGTCATGTCTTTTGTTTGATCTTCTGCTTGATTTTGATGACATATCGGTAGGCCATGCCCAAGGATGTGATGTCTAGAAATTCCATTTCATTCCAGATATATCTATGTAGAGTGTCCTGATACTTGAGAACCATATGTCACTCTCAATCTTTGATACCCAACTTGGTTCGCAATGTATGAAAGATATTTGTGAAATCTTACACTGCTTGGTCTCTTTCTTGCCGCAATGTGGTCCATTTGGTATACAAGTCGTCATAAATTCCGACAGGGTAGTATTGTTCCTTAATATCATCCCTAAAGGATTCCCAGGTGGTTATGACTGTAAATAATGAGGGTTCCTCTATTTTCTTTTTCTCATAGAAAGTTTCCCACCAATATTTGACATGGGGGATGACTTTGAGGAGCGCAAAAGTAATCTTTTCTCTATTCGAAAATTTATGGACAGAAAAATACCCTTATAGTAGATTCAACCACTTGTCTACAACATCTTTGTCTATCTTACCTTCAAATATAGGAATATCAAAGTTTATTTGTACCTTGAAGGGGGCGACGCCTCCACTCGAAGAAGATGCATCGCTTGTTGGTAGTCGTCGAAGGATTTGCTTGAAACTATCTATTAGTCTCTAAAGTTATGCTTGACTGTGAGAGGGAAAGTTAGGACATCATCGGTTTACTGAAAAGTGTTTAGAAGGTTTTTATAAAATATTTTTTTGAATAAGGTGATTGAAAACTGGCTCAAGGTTATAACATAATATGAAAATCAAGATCAGAAGATAGCATATCCCATTGGCTGAATAAAAGATAGATACATAGATGGATTAAACCAATAAGAAAAAGAGAAGATGAAGCCTTCAATTTTTTAACTTCACATAAATTCTTGCCTTAGAATATAAAAAGAAACAAGAACATCAGCTTGAAATCAAAACTTGAAATTAATTCCCACAACAAATTCTTTACTATATTAATTAACAATCAAGAAACAAATGCATTGCAGTCTGAATAATGAATTCAAGCATGAAGAAAGAAAAATAAAGTATAAAAGAGTGTCTAAGAATCCATATGCCTTTTCTATTAAGTGTCAAATAGAACATAAATTCCTTTACAAGGAGTTTCACAAAAAAGTCCTCTGGATCTCCAATTTTTTGACCCTTAACTTCTCCTTCTACAGAGTTTATATAGAAACAATACATAATTATCAAGATCCAAAAGAAATGGATCTGAAAACCTCATCATCTATATTTAGTTTCATGTTTCAAATAATCAAAGAGAATATCCAATCTGATCTCCAATTTGAATTGATGAGGTGGCTTGTCCACTGTTGTCCATGAGATTTTTCAGGAAAATAAATCTGGCAAATTCCTGAAAAATAGGGTCCAACAATCTCTTCGTATATCTCAAACGGTGATATTTGTGTAAAAATTGAGAGATTTTTTTTGGAAGGGACTCATTCCCAACAAAAACCTCTTTTGGTTTCCAAAAATTCATCACCATATGTTATACAACCTCTCCCAAAAGTATTGACTAAAACAGGAAATTATTTATTATGAAATCGCAGAAAAATAGGCCTCAAAGATCAATTCAAATCTCTTAAAATGTGATGGCTGTGTAAAACCCAGAGAGGTTTTTGTGAAGGGGAATGTTTCCAACAAAAACCTATTTTGGTTTCAACGAATTCCTCTCCAAATATTCTGCAACATTTCTTGAAGAAAAAGACTAAAACAGGTAAAAAAACATAGTATTTCCTATAGCTTTATTAGAAAATTAGGCCTCAAATATATATCTGAATCTCTTAAAATGTGATAGTTGTGTAAAACCAAATAAAATTTTTTGTGAAGGGTCATGTTTCCAACAAAAACCTCTTTTGGTTTTAACAAATTCATCTCCATAGTTTCAGAAACTTCTTTTGAATATAAGGACTAAAACAGGAAAAACGGAGTATTTCCTGTATTTGATTTCTGTTTTTTCTTTTTTCTGTTGAGTTCATATTTTCTTGCTTCTTAGCACTCCATTTCTCTACATGAGCCTTCTTTTTCTTCAACTATTCCACTTTCTTCTGGAGCTCTTTGATCTTTTCTTTACCAGTTCTGACTTTAACCCTGAACTCGGGGAACTCTTCAGCAAGTGCAGGCTCATTCAAATCTATGGCAACCTAAGGTTCTTTCATCTTAATTTGGTACTTAGAAAACAATCCTGAGCCGTGCTCTTCATCTGAACTAGCTGATTCCATGGCTTCAGGCATGTCTGATATATGGTCTGAATCTACAAGATTACTTTCTTTAGTTTCAAGAACCCTACTTATACCTTTGGTAGATGCTTTAGCTCTTGACAATTCGGTAGCAGCTCTTGTTACAGGTCCTGTAGAGAATGGAACAATTTGCTTACCTTCTTTTACTGGTTTTTTATGTACTGGGGACTTTCTTGTCTTTCATTTGATATCTTCTTTAGCATATTCAGAATGGTCTTCTATCACTATGACATCTTCTCTTTTAATTGAGGAATCGAACAAGGATTTGGGCCTTAGCCTGTACTTGTTGGTGACTCTTGTAGAGTTCCTCCTAGGGTCTTGAGGCACATGCACACATTTCTTATTTTTCCTTTTAACTTCAAAATTATTCTTATTGGTTGTTGGTGCTTTATGCTTGGCTTAGAGTGTAACATTATAATCTCCATCAGAGTCTTCTTATGTTTTTAAATCTGCCTCAGGAAGAATTTTGTTTTTTGTTTCCCATTTGGGTCTCTTACCTCTGTTGGTCCTTGTTACCCTGATGGCAGGCAATTCTTCTTTAACAGGGGTTTCATCAATTGGAATGCTTGGATTCTGTGTAACATCCCTTTTCCTTTTTCCTTTCTTCTGTTTGTTGGACTGTGGGTCAGGATTTAGGGATTGTATGATCTAGCTCCAGGGTTTTTGTATTTCTCTTAGGGCATACATGACTAGAGTATTAATTAAAACCTGATGAAATAGGCTACTCTTTGCATTGGAGGAGTGTGACTGCACTCTTTTTGACATTTTTTCCAGGCTTTTGAGGATAAAATAAGAAAAATTTAAAGGATAATCACCATTTAGATGCATTAATAACCTAATGTGATAGATATAAATCAATGAGAATCTTCCTTCGCAGGTGATATACCTGTAGATAATTATCATATTAGTGTGTCATTCCTATTTGATCCAACTGTGAGGGATTCCTTTTCTCCAATCCCGGTTTTGTTTGTTTGGAAACAAAAATTGATTGGCAAATTATGTAACTACATGCTCTTTCTTCCACCATTGTTCTCCTCCGACCACCAATCTACAAGCCTTGGCAATTGTTTGTTTTGTCACCAACATTAGAAATTTCCCGATCTCCACTTCGTAACCATCGAAGTTTTTTGCAAACACCAAAGATACCTGTTCGTCATGACCTTGGAAGGTAGTGAGGAATTCAAACCAACCAGCATCTCTAAATCTCTACGCCCTCTATAGATATGCCTCGAGAAGCTCAATGCTCTCAGGTTCCAATCTGACCACTTACCCACTTCTCTTAGGCGCCATGAAACATGATGCTACAACAAGCACTGATCAGATTCTGAATTTACAAACTTCAACTGTTAACATATAACAATTCTTTTGAGAAAAATACATGCGCTTATAATTAAACACAAGCAGAATGACAAGTGGCTGGTTTAGATAATGATCTTTGGGAATTGAACGATTTGAAATGATTCCTTTGTAGGTACAGAGAAATTTGATCATGTAACGGTTTGAATCATAAAATGATTCAAGAGCCATTGTGGGACACATGTGAACTCTTAGTCCATGATCTATGTAATCATAATGAAATCTGGGTGGAGGGCACATATTAAGGCATGATTATATTTGTGCTACGAGAATAATGTTATTCTAGTAGTGCTATTAATGACTTAGCATAATTTGAATTTGTAAAGTTCAAACATGCATATGAAGTGACACATCATTCAAAACCATGTCTTAAAACTCCAAACTTAAAGAAATTATCCAAAGAACTAAAATGTGAACCATAACAAGCTGAAAACAATGATTAAAATCAAATGAAAGAATATAATGAAGTGCAGGTAGGAAGGGTTTAGGATTAGGGTTTCTTACTAAATCAAGACAAAATAATGACTAACATTATCCATGCTCTCGTTCCTCTATTGCGTGAGGGATTCCTCAATCAACAGTTTTAAAGGATATCTTGTCTTGATATATTTATTTTCTCCTGCCATGACAGGTCACTTGGGCATGTGAGAGATTTTGTCCTCAAGAGAAACAAGTTCGAGACCCAACTCTTTGTACTCCAACCTCATTGGGGACATCCATTAAGACGACAAGGAGCAGACCGCTCTGATACCACTAATCCATATTTTATGAGTAGAACGAAATGACTACAAATTATTAACAGGTTCTTAACAAAAAATAACAGATAATAGATATACAATAAAACTGGTTTTCTATTCAATAAGGAAATAATCTGAAACTGTAAAATGCAGCGAAAACAAGCTTGCTAGAATGGTGGCGACTTATCGCTAAGAAGAGATTTGACGGTTGTGCTCATTCACAAGAAGATGATTACAATGAGTCTCTGAAGGCCTTTTTACAATAAAAAGGAATGTCAAAAACCCTAGACATTCAAAAACCTAACCCTGGGAGATGAAGCGCCAAAAGTCATGTGGGCCTCGTCTGGAGAAGTTAGTACATCAACTTCCTGGGGTCGTAACTTTTTCAAATGATCTTTGTTTTAGGCATATGATAGCCTGTTGGAAATATATCATCGAGGAGATTGATTTTGGGGGGATGAAATATGCCTTCAACTATCATTGAGAAGCTCAATTATGAAAACCTTCATTTAGGCCCTCAAAATGGCACTGGAAATTAAAACTACTAAAAATAGTAAATTGCCAAAATTACCATAAAACTATTTTGAGCCAGTTAGAAAAGGTGGGTGGCCACCGATATCCACCTGGATCACTACTAGTTATGGATTGTGATACCAAGGAAGACCAATATTGGACAGAGTGTTAGAGAAACATGGGTTTTTTTATGAAGACTAGACTGGAGATCTGGATAGTATAATATCTACAAGTGGGTATATGTTTAACCTATTTGGAGGAGAAATCAGTTGGATTATAAAAATACAATATGTAGTGGCACTCTCAAATACAGAGGCATAATACATGGCAAACACTAATGCAAGCAAGGAAGTAGTATGGTTACAGAGATTGTGTTCATATATTGGGTTGGTAAAACAAGATATAAGGATATATTTTGGTAGTCATAGTGCAATCCTCCTAGTGAAGAACCCAACTTATCATTCAAATGAAAAGAATATTGATGTTTTATATCACTTTGTGAGAGACATAGTTTGTAATATCCCTAGGCCGAACCCAATTGTAAATGTAAAATGAAAATGTACTTAAGTTGGTGAGCTATTTGATATCATTTTTGTATGCATCTTTCATGGCATAGTGAGTGCATGTACTATGCAATGAAATGATGAAGTGTGCACATTCTAGGATACCGCGTGCAACATCTTAAGTGTGCATGATATTGAGGCCAACGATACTTTGTGTATATGCTATGTTATATAGGCTGGTGAGCCATTTTGTGATGATTAGGCCGGAGAGCCTAGATGTTAAAGGCGAGTGCGCCTATTTTTGTATAGGTCTCATCATTAATATAAAATACATTGTTGCGCGTTGACCGACCACGATAAAATATATGGGGAACTAAACTCCACTAGTTAGGAAAGGGAGGGGCTAAAAATTAAGGAAAAGGGGCTAATCTAGGGAGCTTAAGCCAAAAATGAATATTATATTAATATTTATTAAAGTATAAAGTATGGATAATTATTTTATCCTAAGTTCTAAAGATGGGGACAAGTGGGCCAAAGTAGCTCCCAACATGACAAGTGTCAAGTTGGGGACATTCATACATATAGTTTGGACTTAGTTCATTTCCCATCATTCCTTCTATCATTCAACCATGATTCAGGACCATTTCACTCATGTAGTCAGTTATTCTTCATACCTTCCTATCATTGTACCTAAAATGGTATCCATAACCATAACGGTTTGTGTAGTTGGTTAGCTTGGGAGATAGACTGAAGAAGTGAGTTGTCAGACTCGTGGGATATTGAAGAGGCAGGTTGTCAGGCCCGTGAGCAATTTCTCTCTGGGTAAGATAATTGTTGGGAATTGTTTTCCTGAAGGTGATAAAATATAGCTATAAGGCTCAGAGACTTCATCTCCGGCCTATTGTTGAAGATTAGAAAGGAAGTGGGGCAGTCGAAGGACTGTTGAGAAGAGAAGGGGCACACTTCCTAGGGTGGGACAAGCATGTCGGGAATGAGGGACTATAGGTTGTTAGTTTGAGTTGGCACCTATGACAGAGCCTTTCATGTTGTCTGAGATCCATTATCCTGGTTAGGAATCCCTTTGTCTAGGTGTATTTTAGTCCCAGCTCAGGGGTGACCCACTGTTGAGAGTGATGAGAAGTGTGGTCTAAGGCTGGGATGTTGGTGGAAGGTCTGCATGTAGTTGGTGATATTATTATCAAGATAAGTGCCAAATGTGTGATGAATTTACATGCTACATTACTATTTACGTGTTCAGTTTTATGGTTTTATCCTATACATGGTTATAACTATTTGTATGTTTATGGGTATTTCCTGTATATGCTACATGTCTATGTCTACTGCTATTTCAATATGAATTTGTGCTTTTACATAATGTATTTGTTTGTTTACGTTTTATATATGAAGTTCTACAAAGGTTTTGTGTGTATATGTTTTAATTGCATGCAGTTCAAAATTTTTATGTGGCATACCTCAGTTGGATGTTGGGTATGTTACAGTATGTTTCGTAGAGAGAATGAAAGAGTTTCTCTCGTATATCGTGGCTCAAACTGGGTGGCCGGGGACATTACAATATGGTATCAAAGCTTCAATTTTCAACACTGAGCCTGGATGGGCCGAGAAAGTTTAGTTGAAGAGAAATTTCACAGAGGATTGATTTTGATATGGACAAATTTCAAATCATAGAGCATCCATGGTGAATTTAGAAGCAACGACGTGAAATTGGGAAAAGCCCCAATTTTTGTTGTTAAATTCATGAGAAAATGGAGAAATTCGACCAAGTGGTGAGATATTATTGGTTTAATATCTGTTCTAGCAAATTTAGACCTGGAATTGGTCAAATTTGAAGTTACAGTGAAACCATGACAGATGGAGTGAGATTAGTAAATAAAATTCTCAATTCATGAATTGATTTTGGGTAAATTTGTTCCAGAAATTTCAACCCACAACGATTTGTTGTTGTAGAGGTTGAACTAGTGTTATCGGGGTGAAATTGAAAAAAATTCATAGTTGCAGAATGCCTATGGTAAATTGGGGAAAAAGTTAACCAAACGCCCCAATTTCTGTAGCAGAATTCACGAGGAATTGATGCACATAAAAAAGAATGTGTGCAAGTAGGTGCACTAAAAATGCATGATGCACAGTGAAAATCTTGTGATAGGTAAAATTCGGCACTGCACAGAAAAATATTGGCGTGCTGGTGAACACACTAAATTTTGGCACCACGCGGAAAAGTGTTGGTGTGCGGGTGCACACGCTAAATTTTGGCGCCACGCAGAAAAATGTTGGTGTGCGGGGGTGCGCATTAAATTTTGTCACCGCATGGAAAAATGTTGGTGTGCAGGTGCACGTGCTAAATTTATCATTGTGTGGTGTACATACGCATAGTAAGGTGCCTGTGGTGTGCACACACACAATAACGGCATGCGTGGTGTGCGCAGTATTGGAAGAGCATAGAGGATTTTTGTTGGTGCGTACACAATGTGGGTATANGGGAGCTTAAGCCAAAAATGAATATTATATTAATATTTATTAAAGTATAAAGTATGGATAATTATTTTATCCTAAGTTCTAAAGATGGGGACAAGTGGGCCAAAGTAGCTCCCAATATGACAAGTGTCAAGTTGGGGACATTCATACATATAGTTTGGACTTAGTTCATTTCCCATCATTCCTTCTATCATTCAGCCATGATTCAGGACCATTTCACTCATGTAGTCAGTTATTCTTCATACCGTCCTATCATTGTACCTAAAATGGTATCCATAACCATAACGGTTTGTGTAGTTGGTTAGCTTGGGAGCTAGACTGAAGAAGTGAGTTGTTAGACCCATGGGATATTGAAGAGACAGGTTGTCAAGCCTGTGAGCAGTTTCTCTCTGGGTAAGAGAATTGTTGGGAATTGTTTTCCTGAAGGTGATAAAATATAGCTATAGGGCTCAGAGACTTCATCTCCGGCCTATTGTTGAAGCTCAAAAAGGAAGTGGGGCAGTCGAAGGAATGTTGAGAAGAGAAGGGGCAAACTTCCTAGGGTGGGACAAGCATGTGGGGAATGAGGGACTATAGGTTGTTAGTTTGAGTTGGCACCTATGACAGAGCCTTTCATGTTGTCTGAGATCCATTAGCCTGGTTAGGAATCCCTTTGTCTAGGTGTATTTTAGTTCCAGCTCAGGGGTGACCCACTGTTGAGAGTGATGAGCAGTGTGGTCTAAGGCTGGGAGGTTGGTGGAAGGTCTGCATGTAGTTGGTGATATTCTTACCAAGATAAGTGCCAATTGTGTGATGAATTTACATGCTACATTACTATTTACGTGTTCAGTTTTATGGTTTTATCCTATACATGGTTATAACTATCTGTATGTTTATGGGGATTTCCTATATATGCCACATGTCTATTTCTACTGCTATTTCAATATGAATTTGTGCTTTTACATA
This sequence comes from Picea glauca, assembly GCA_000966675.3. Taxonomy (NCBI): domain Eukaryota; kingdom Viridiplantae; phylum Streptophyta; class Pinopsida; order Pinales; family Pinaceae; genus Picea; species Picea glauca. The sequence goes on from JZKD02S1763360.1 coordinate 204,899, forward strand.
ATGTATTTGTCTGTTTACGTTTTATATATGAAGTTCTCCAAAGGTTTTGTGTGTATATGTTTTAATTGCATGCAATTCAAAAATTTTATGTTGCATACCTTAGTTGGATGTTGGGTATGTTACAGTATGTTTCGTAGAGAGAATGAAAGAGTTTCTCTCGTGTATCGTGGCTCGACCTGGGTGGCCGGGGACATTACAATATGGTATCAAAGCTTCAATTTTCAACACTGAGCCTAGATGGGCTGAGCAAGTTTAGTTGAAGAGAAATTTCACAGAGGATTGATTTTGATATGGAGAAATTTCAAATCACAGAGCATCCATGGTAAATTTAGAAGCAACGACGCGAAATTGGGAAAAGCCCCAATTTTTGTTGTTAAATTCATGAGAAAATGGAGAAATTTGGCCAAGTGATGAGATATTATTGGTTTAATATCTGTTCTAGCAAATTTAGACCTGGAATTGGTCTAATTTGAAGTTACAGTGAAACCATGACAGATGGAGCGTGATTAGTAAATAAAATTCTCAATTCATGAATTGATTTTGGGTAAATTTGTTCCAGAAATTTCAACCCACAACGATTTGTTGTTGTAGAGGTTGAACTAGTGTTATCGGGGTGAAATTGAAAAAATTTCATAGTTGCAGAATGCCTATGGTAAATTGGGGAAAAAGTTAACCAAAAGCCCCAATTTCTGTAGCAGAATTCACGAGGAATTGATTCACATAAAAAAGAATGTGTGCAAGTAGGTGCACTAAAAATGCATGATGCGCAATGAAAAGCTTGTGATAGGTAAAATTCGGCACTGCACAGAAAAATATTGGCGTGCTGGTGAACACACTAAATTTTGGCACCACGCGGAAAAGTGTTGGTGTGCGGGTGCGCACGCTAAATTTTGGCGCCACGCAAAAAAATGTTGGTGTGCGGGTGTGCGCATTAAATTTTGTCACTACATGGGAAAATGTTGGTGTGCAGGTGCATGTGCTAAATTTATCATTGTGCGGTGTGCATACGCATAGTAAGGTGCCTGTGGTGTGCACACACACAATAATGGCATGCGTGGTGTGCGCAGTATTGGAAGAGCATAGAGGATTTTTGCTGGTGTGTACACAATGTGGGTATACATTGTCGCGCGATAGTTTAGTTAATGGTGCGCACAGAATATTGGTGCGTGGTGGGGGCACACTAAAATTTGGCATGGTGCAGTGTGTACAGTGAAATGTGCACGGAATATCAGCATGCGACACAAAAAGAGTGCAACAGGTAATAGTGCAATAACCAAAACTGTGCGTGGTGGATATTGGCACATGACACAAAAGTAGTGCACACAAGTTATTGGCATGAAAGAGAAGTGATGCATAGTGGTTATAGGTGCACGGAGCACAATTTACCTTGTGGTGTTGCTGCACATGGTAAATATGGTCGTATAGGTTGAAATTTTCACACGCAAAGTCGTTTGTAGGGTGAACAACAGCAAAAAGCCAACAAATTTCTATGACATTTTATACAGTTTGCACACCATCTTTTTGCAGTGCGTTTTTTAGGCCCTTAAGAGCATTTTTAGCTACTCAAAAAACACGAGAATAGACTGTACCTAGTGTACGAAGGCACACTTTTTCTCTTCAGATCAAATGAAAGAGATCAAAGAGATCCTTCTAATGTCTTAAATCGTTTGTCAAACGAAGCTTTTATGAGAAAGTTACCGTGCAAACAATGGAGGGTAAATTTTAAGACCCAATTAACTTCAAAGAGCCATAACTTTTTTCTCCAGAATCAGATTTAGGTGCAAGATTAATCAATGGAAATATATTGAACCATAGAAGATAGTCCTAGAGCTGAATTGAATTTTTGGGCATGTTAAAAATGTTTAATATGGAAAAAAAGGTACCTCTAGCATTCTAGACCAAAAACATGAATTGGCCTAGAACTTCAACAAGCTGTAACTAGCAACCAAGAACCCAGAAAAAGGTGAAACTTTGATAGAGTTTCCATAATATGTATATGAAGAAACCCAATTGAGATCCTATGAAAAATCCAATGGAGTAGGTGTAAAAATGCATAATTAGAGCGCAAAGTTGCGCCATGTTGAAAAATGAACAAAAAAGTTAATGGACAATTTTCAAATAGCCATAACTTTCTGCTTAAGACTTAGAATTGAGCATGGGAGAAGTCGTTGGAAAGGTATCGGAAAGTAGAATATAAATATTCACCCACAAAATTGATCTGGGCACTCAATTTTTTCAGGAAATCAGAAAAAATAATTATGATATATTATTGAACCAAAATGGTTAATATTTTTTATGAAATTGTTGAAACAGTTAGCCTGACAAAGTTTTGATGGCTATACATTTTGCAGAGTTAACAACAAATAGATCAGAAAAGGATCGCATAGAGTCCATATTAATGGAAGAGGCATAGGGTACTTACAGTCAGGGACATGAAATTAAAGGGAGGGATGTCCATTTGGGCATTGAAGGAACAAACTCCAATGGACATGGAGAAGAAAGGGATGAAAACATGAATATGGTAGAAACCATTAAAAATTTGCAGAAGGATTTCCAAATCCATAAGGTTGATAATGAAAGGCTTATGAGAGCTAAGGAAAAGCAGGATGACTTCAACACAAAGTTAATGTAGATCTTGAACATAATTGAAAAGAAATTGGACAAGGAGAGTGGCTCAAGAAAATCAGGAAGTCGCGCGTCTCCTGATGAGAAAAGAAGAGAAAGATGTGTTAGAATACACCACCATAACTCCTTGAGGAATTGAAATAAGAGGGCACAAAGAAACTCAAATCCATCCCCTATCAGGAAGCATAAGAGGTCTGGGGTGGATGAGCTATGAGGAGAAATGAACAAAATCAAACCTCCTACATTTGATGGTGAGCACAAGAAGGATGAAGATGCAGGGACATGGCTATTGGGAATGCGAATGTATTTTCAATTTCCTAATTACTCTTCTCATGAAGAAGGTAGAATTTCCATCTATCAAGTCAAGGGAAAGGCATCCATGTGGTGGGATCATCTTGTGCAGGTGCAACACATTAAAGATAAATGTGTTACTTGGAGGGAATTCAAGAAGTACTTTTAGAAGAAATACTTGACTAATAGATACTATGACAAGAAAATGAAACAACTCTTTGAACTCAAGCTTGAGAGTATGACCATAGATGAATATGAGAGAAGGATTTTAGAACTAATGAAGTATGTCTCTTTCATCAAGGATGAGACAATTAAGATCCAAAGGTATCTGAGTGGATTTCCATCATTTATCAGTGACAAAATACAATATGATGACCCCAAGACATCAGAGGAGACCATAAGGCGAGCTAAATGCCTATATTGTCAGCAAAAAGTGAGGCCAACGTTCCAAAAATCTTGGGAAGACAAAAAGAAATTCAATATGGATCAGAGGAAGAAGGGAACTAAGCCACCTTTCTTCAGAAATAATCCTCAAGGACAACCAACTTCTAGAGAACCTAGAACGATTGAGATAGGGGATCAAAGGCCAAGGTAGCCACCTATTCAATGTTGGGGTTGTAAAGGATATCATATGTTCAGAGATTGTCCTCACAGAGGTGAAAATGTCAAGACTTTACACAATGTACAACAAGCTGAAATAGTGGAGGACATGGGCAGAAATGTACCAAGGATCTATGCAGCTCTAGACAACAACTAAGTAGAGTATTAGTCACATATGATTGAAGTGTAATGTATGATCAACAACCAAACCATTTCTATTTTAATTGATTTAGGAGATAGTAATAGTTATATAGATCCTAAGATGGTAGAAAGTTTTCATTTTCCAAGAAGAAAGCATGGAAAATATTGGTTGGTGCATCTAGCTACCAAAGCCAAAAGAAAAGTTAATGAGATGGTTAAGTCATGTATTATGGACATGAATGAACTGAACACAAGGGTGGATTTGAACATATTTCCTTTAGGTTCCTATGGCTGTCTAATTGGGATGGATTGGTTGGACCAACATCATGCTATCCTAGACTTTCATAACAAGAAATTTACTTGCTTGGATGAGGAAGGGAGCCTAAGGAGAGTGTAGGGAATTCCCAGGGCAGTAACCATCAGAGAAATTTCAGCATTGTAGTTGAAGAGACATTACAGAAAAGGGTGTCAAATCTTTGCATCTCATATGGAAGAGACACCTAAAGATAAGGTTCCAAATTTTGAAGATTATGCAGTCCTAAAAGAGTTTGGAGATGTGTTTAGGGAGGTACCAGGACTACCCCCAAAGAGAGATATTGATTTCTCTATAAATTTAATGCCTGGAGCAACTCCAGTGTCAAAGACTCTGTACATAATGAGTACACCAGAGTTGAAGGAGTTGCAAATGCAACTTGAAGAACTTATGAAGAAGGGGTATATATGCCCAAGTGTGTCACCTTGGGGTTCCCCAGTATTGTTCGTGAAGAAGAAAGATGGGACACTAATATTGTGCATTGATTTCATACAGTTGAATAAAGTGACTGTAAAGAAACAATATCCTCTACCAAGGATTGATGATCTCTTTGATCAATTGAAGGATACCAAGATATTTTCAAACATAGATCTCAGATNCATACGCATAGTAAGGTGCCTGTGGTGTGCACACACACAATAACGGCATGCGTGGTGTGCGCAGTATTGGAAGAGCATAGAGGATTTTTGTTGGTGCGTACACAATGTGGGTATATGTTGCCGCGCGATAGTTTATTTAATGGTGCACACAGAATATTGGTGTGTGGTGGGGGCACACTAAACTTTGGCATGGTGCAGCATGTACAGTGAAATGCACACGGAATATCAGCATGCGACACAAAAAGAGCGCGCAACAGGTAATAGTGCAATAACCAAAACTGTGCGTGGTGGATATTGGCACATGACAAAAAAGTAGTGCACGCAAGTTATTGGCATGACAAAGAAGTGATGCATAGTGGTTATAGGTGCACGGAGCACAATTTACCTTGTGGTGTTGCTGGACATGGTAAATATGGGTGTATAGGTTGAAATTTTCATGCGCAAAGTCGTTTGTAGGGTGAACAACAGCAAAAAGCCAACAAATTTCTACGACATTTTATACAGTTTGCACGCCATCTTTTTGCAGTGCGTTTTTAAGGCCCTTAAGAGCATTTTTAGCTACTCAAAAAACACGAGAATAGAGTGTACCTAGTGTACGAAGGCACACTTTTTCTCTTCAGATCAAATGAAAGAGATCAAAGAGATCCTTCTAATGGATTAAATCGTTCGTCAAACGAAGCTTTTATGAGAAAGTTACCGCGCAAACAATGGAGGGTAAATTTTAAGACCCAATTAACTTCAAAGAGCCATAACTTTCTGCTCCAGAATCAGATTTAGGCACAAGATTAATCAATGGAAATATATTGATCCATAGAAGATAGTCCCAGAGCTGAATTGAATTTTTGGGCATGTTAAAAATGTTTAATATGGAAAAGAAGGTACCTCTAGCATTCTAGACCAAAAACATGAATTGGCCTAGAACTTCAGCAAGCTATAACTAGCAACCAAGAACCCAGAAAAAGGTGAAACTTGGATAGAGTTTCCATAATATGTATATGAAGAAACCCAATTGAGATCCTACAAAAAATCCAATGGAGTAGGTGTAAAAATGCATAATTAGAGCGCAAAGTTGCGCCAAGTTGAAAAATGAACAAAAAAGTTAATGGACAATTTTCAAATAGCCATAACTTTCTTCTTAAGACTCAGAATTGAGCATGGGAGAAGTCATTGGAAAGGTATCTGAAAGTAGAATATAAATATTCACCCACAAAATCGATCTGAGCACTCAATTTTTTCAGGAAATCAGAAAAAATAATTATGATATATTATTGAACCAAAATGGTTCATATTTTTCATGAAATTGTTGAAATAGTTAGCCTGGCAAAGTTTTGATGGCTATACATTTTGCAGAGTTAACAACAAATAGATCAGAAAAGGATCACATAGAGTCCAGATTAATGGAAGAGGCATAGGGTACTTACAGTCAGGGACATGAAATTAAAGGGAGGGATGTCCATTTGGGCATTGAAGGAACAAACTCCAATGGACATGGAGAAGGAAGGGATGAAAACATGAATATGGTAGAGACCATTAAAAATTTGCAGAAGGATGTCCATATCCATAAGGTTGATAATGAAAGGCTTATGAGAGCTAAGGAAAAGAAGGATGACTTCAACACAAAGTTAATGTAGAGCTTGAACATAATTGAAAAGAAATTGGATAAGGAGAGTGGCTCAAGAAAATCCGGAAGTCGCGGGTCTCCTGATGAGAAAAGAAGAGCAAGATGTGTTAGAATACATCACCATCACTCCTTGAGGCATTGCAATAAGAGGGCACAAAGAAACTCAAATCCATCCCCTATCAGGAATCATAAGAGGTCTGGGGTGGATGAGCTATGCGGAGAAATGAACAAAATCAAACCTCCTACATTTGATGGTGAGCACAAGAAGGATGAAGATGTAGGGACATGGCTATTGGGCATGAGAACATATTTTCAATTGCATAATTACTCTTCTCATGAATAAGGTAGAATTTACATCTATCAAGTCAAGGGAAAGGCATCTATGTGGTGGGATCATCTTGTGCAGGTGCAACACATTAAAGAGAAAAGTGTTACTTGGAGGGAATTCAAGAAGTACTTTTAGAAGAAATACTTGACTAATAGATACTATGACAAGAAAATGAAACAACTCTTTGAACTCAAGCTTGAGAGTATGACCATAGATGAATATGAGAGAAGGATTTTAGAACTAATGAAGTATGTCTCTTTCATCAAGGATGAGACAATTAAGATCCAAAGGTATCTGAGTGGATTTCCATCATTTATCAGTGACAAAATACAATATGATGACCCCAAGACATCAGAGGAGACCATAAGGCGAGCTAAATGCCTATATTGTCAGCAAAAAGTGAGGCCAACGTTCCAAAAATCTTGGGAAGACAAAAAGAAATTCAATATGGATCAGAGGAAGAAGGGAACTAAGCCACCTTTCTTCAGAAATAATCCTCAAGGACAACCAACTTCTAGAGAACCTAGAACGATTGAGATAGGGGATCAAAGGCCAAGGTAGCCACCTATTCAATGTTGGGGTTGTAAAGGATATCATATGTTCAGAGATTGTCCTCACAGAGGTGAAAATGTCAAGACTTTACACAATGTACAACAAGCTGAAATAGTGGAGGACATGGGCAGAAATGTACCAAGGATCTATGCAGCTCTAGACAACAACTAAGTAGAGTATTAGTCACATATGATTGAAGTGTAATGTATGATCAACAACCAAACCATTTCTATTTTAATTGATTTAGGAGATAGTAATAGTTATATAGATCCTAAGATGGTAGAAAGTTTTCATTTTCCAAGAAGAAAGCATGGAAAATATTGGTTGGTGCATCTAGCTACCAAAGCCAAAAGAAAAGTTAATGAGATGGTTAAGTCATGTATTATGGACATGAATGAACTGAACACAAGGGTGGATTTGAACATATTTCCTTTAGGTTCCTATGGCTGTCTAATTGGGATGGATTGGTTGGACCAACATCATGCTATCCTAGACTTTCATAACAAGAAATTTACTTGCTTGGATGAGGAAGGGAGCCTAAGGAGAGTGTAGGGAATTCCCAGGGCAGTAACCATCAGAGAAATTTCAGCATTGTAGTTGAAGAGACATTACAGAAAAGGGTGTCAAATCTTTGCATCTCATATGGAAGAGACACCTAAAGATAAGGTTCCAAATTTTGAAGATTATGCAGTCCTAAAAGAGTTTGGAGATGTGTTTAGGGAGGTACCAGGACTACCCCCAAAGAGAGATATTGATTTCTCTATAAATTTAATGCCTGGAGCAACTCCAGTGTCAAAGACTCTGTACATAATGAGTACACCAGAGTTGAAGGAGTTGCAAATGCAACTTGAAGAACTTATGAAGAAGGGGTATATATGCCCAAGTGTGTCACCTTGGGGTTCCCCAGTATTGTTCGTGAAGAAGAAAGATGGGACACTAATATTGTGCATTGATTTCATACAGTTGAATAAAGTGACTGTAAAGAAACAATATCCTCTACCAAGGATTGATGATCTCTTTGATCAATTGAAGGATACCAAGATATTTTCAAACATAGATCTCAGATTAGGATACCATCAGGTAAGAATTAAGGAGAAAGATATCAGGAAGACCACCTTCAGGACAAGGTATGGTCATTATGAGTTCACAGTGGTGCCATTTGGGTTTTCAAATGCACCAGTTGTTTTCATGTGCTTAATGAATGGTGTTTTCTGAGAATATTTAGACAAGTTTGTCATTGTCTTTTCAGATGACATTCTTATATATTCTAAATCAGAATAAGAACATGAGCATCATTTAAGGATGGTGTTACAAGTATTAAGGGAGAATTAGTTGTATGCAAAATTGAGAAAGTTCTCATTTTATCAGAAGAAAATTCATTACTTAGGACATATCATTTCAAAGGATGGGATAGCAGTGGATCCTGAGAATATAGAATCCATTAGAGAATGGTAAGTGTCAAAGACTGTGATAGAGGTCATATCATTCATGGGCCTTGCAAGAAACTATAGGAGATTTATTGAAGGATTCTCAAAGATTGCACACCCAATAAATTCTTTACAAAATAAGGGTGTGAAGTTTCAGTGGACCTTGGATTGTGAAAAGAGTTTCCAACACTTGAAACAATTATTAACAAGTGCTCCAATACTAAGGATTCCAGACCCAAACTAAGACTTCAATGTATGCACCAATGCATGTAAAGAAGGACTTGGTGTAGTCCTCAGTAAAAATGGGTTTGTTATATGTTATGAATAAAGGAAGTTGAAGGAGCATGAAAGAAAATATGCCACTCATGATTTGGAATTGGCATCCTTGAGGAAATAGAGAAACCACCTCATGGGGACAATATTTGAGCTGAGGACAGACCATAATGGTCTGAAATATTTATTCGATCAACCAACTCTAAATGCTAGGCAAAGAAGATGGTTAGAATTTCTAATTGAATATGACTTTTATATAAAGCATAACCAGGGGAAAGAGAACAAAGTGGTTGATGCACTCAACAAAAGAGTGCATGAATTACATACTACAACCATCAGCATGTACCAATCATATTTGAAAGACAAAATTTTGGAGGCTGCAAAATTAGATCTTCATTACAAAGAGTTAGTGGAAACATTACAGCAAGGTAATTTGCAGCAGAAAATTGAAGAATACAAGATAGATAATGATGAAGTTCTCATGTACAGGGGCATAATTTATGTACCAAATTCCCAAGAATTGAAAAATATGATATTGAGAGAAATGAATAATGCACCTTATGTTGGGCACCCAGGTTATTAGAAAACTATTGCAGCTGTCAAAAGCCAATATTATTGGTCAGGCATGAAGAAATAAGTTGTTGATTTTATTTCCAAATGTTTGTAATGTCAAAAGGTAAAGGATGAGCATAGAGACCCAACTAGTTTTCTACAGCCATTGCTCATTTCTGAGTGGAAATGGGAAGTTGTAACAATGGATTTCATTACCAAATTACAGTTGAACATGATAGCCTAACTGAGGGGAGGGGGGGTGAATCAGTTAGATAAAAAATATGTCTTTTCTTTAAAACAGATTACTCAATGAACATAGATTATGTCTTTTACTATATGTCTTGCTACAAATCATTCAGATCAATTAATATGCACTTACATAAATAGACAATGACACAGAGATTTTCATGAGGAAACCCAAAAGGGAAAAACCTCTTCTTCTTATGAATGAAAGGAAAGCTCCAACTTTTCTTTACATTCTTATTTTATCTGAGCTACAACCCAAATGAGGCTACTACCTCTGTTTCTTCAACACATACTGAATGGAAGCTACAACTCCCAGATGTACAAGCACCAACTTGTACAGGAGACTTTTTGATCAGGGGATCAAATTTTGCCCAGTTTTTAAGGTGCTCGGAATGCGACGAAAACAGTGCCATTGCGTCCGTCTCGTCTTCCTGATTTCGGCGGTATATTTACTTTCTCAAACGGAGTCCGTATGGAGAAGATATCACGATCTGTTCACCAAGACAAACAGGCAAAAATTTGATGCTGACTGTACCTATCCATACAGTCTGTATGGTCTGATGTGGCAAGACCGTACAGGCCGTATGGTGATGACATGGTAGTTGTTTATTGGTTGGTTGTTGGCGAATCATGTGGTGACACGTGTCTGTTTGGTAGCAAGTAATATGAGGACACGTGGCCCAATCCATGGGCACCACGTGTCCCCCTCATTATTGGTTTATGTGTTGTATAAAATGTAATGGGAGTCCATGGGGTTCGACCCCCAGACCTCCCCTCATATGCAATGACTTCACAACCGTCCGCTAACCACTATGGCCGACTTGTTCCTTGTTTCATATAACGAACGCGCATATATTTAAACTTACGCGTGTATGCAATGGAAAGGGGGGTCAGGCCAGAGCTTAGCCTCGACCCGTGGTTTCATTCCACAAACATATGACCATTGTATACGCCAAATCGCACGCTGGTTGTAAACCATATCTTATATATGTGTTATATATTGTATTAACATATGCATTGGGGTTTGGAACTATAACCAACGGTTAAACGCGCGAGGGTTATAACCTGTGGTTTTGTTATATGACCAACGATTAAACGCGCGGGAGTTGTGCGGTTTTGGAATGGGAATAACGACTTAACCACTCGTTTTCCTAGCGCGCGGTCACATGTGCCATACGCCCAGGTGCCAAGGCGGTTAGGGGTTGGCATGCCCTTAACCGTCCTACGATTTGCACCGTTGGCACGGTTGCACCCGGTGCTGGGTTTTTTCACTTAAAAGAGCATGTGAGCCAGGTTCATGCAAGGAGGGTGCGAATTGTAGAACCAGAGACAACAAGCTTGAAGAGGGAGACTTCCAGGAGGCCTAACTTCTTCATTTTTCAACCGATTGAGGTGCCGAAAGAGCCCATACAGGGGTTTTGGGACGCTGGAAAGCCATTGGAGCAGTCAATTTGTCAATTTGAGCATTGTAAGACATGTTTTTGAACACTATTTGAGAAATTAATAATAATGATCCATTGGAAGCTGGACCAGGAGATGTAGCCCAGAAGAGGGGTGAACTCCTTTATCAATTGTTGTGCACATGTGTTTATGTTCAATATTTATG
>JZKD02S1763360.1:378037-398883 GCA_000966675.3 Picea glauca
TGTAACTCTTATACTATTGTTCATTGCTCATTGGATATAGTTGAATGGTTTAAGTATAAGTTGAAAAAGGTTTTAAATTGTAATTGATATTGATTCACCCCCCTCTCAATATCAATAAGATCTGCCTCAAAACCATTATACAAAAAGACCTAAACTTCCAAGAGGGCATCCAAAAAATTTACAAGGAAAACCCTCAACTAGATTCATAAGTTCAACACTAGACATATGAAAACCATAACTTTTTCTTCTTGTAGCATTCTACTGCAGCAATTTTTCTGTCGCGGTTTTTTTTCCGTAGTTTTTCTGTCGTGGTTTTCCTGCCACACTTTTTCTTCCACGATTTTCCTTCCGCACATTTTCTGCCATGGTTTTTCTGTCGCACGTTTCCTACGACGATTTTCCTACCACACTTTTTCTGCCACACTTTTTCTACCACGCTTTTCCTGCCATGATTTTCCTACCGTACTTTTCCTGCCATGAATTTCTTACCACACTTTTTCTGCTGCACTTTTTTTGTCGTTGTTTTTCTGCCGCGATTTTTTGGCCGCACTTTTTCTATAGCATCTTTCCTGCCGTGAATTTTCTGCCACAATTTTCTCTATCAATAATACCTTCCCAAATAACCTTTCACAAAATAGATATTCAATGATATTCAATAGGTTATTAAATGAGAAACCTTTTCTTCTTATTTATACTATCATGTAGCTTCCGCAAGGGGTTATCTTCTGACCATCTTATCCCATTTTCCTTATTTTAGGGCTACCCACTTCTAACCACTTGTCCACTTAACTTGACCACTTTCCACAATTAGTAATTTCTCCATTAAATTTATTGTTTAAATAATTTCTTTTGCATCTACTTTGACTTATAGTACACTCATCACTTCAATTTGTTATTTAAATAATTTCTTATTTGCAACCACTTTGACTACTTTGACCTTTTGGGGCTTCTAGATGACTCATGAGGGTTCTTCAACTTCACATGGCCATAAATCTCTAACAGTGAGGAGTTATGTGACATTCCACATACCACCGGAAATGGCATGACATGTACTATCCATCTAGAATAGTCATATATTCAAATATATTAAAACTCATACCATTATACATCAAACAAACTTGGTTCCATTACCCAAACCTTTATGCTACCAGAATTTTCTACCAAACATTCTTCAAAGGTGGACATCAATGAAAACCAAACCAATTAATCAACAATATCCCCCTTTGGCATTGATGGAAACACTCAGATGCAATACTAAATTCATATCATTCATGCTCCCCCTGTGACCATCGTTCCTTCTGGAACCATGCATCTGTGCGCTGCATATGATAAATCTCTCCCCCTTTATCATCAATGGAAAAGGTATCTTTCCATCTAGGGTTTCTCCCCCTAACTGAACTATCTGGGGTTGCTCCCCCTAATTGTTAGTGGATTTTCCTGAAACTTATCTCCCAACCTAAACTGTCCTCTTTATGGTGCTTCCTCATGTAAATATAAGACATATAAGATAAGCATTCAAAAGAATTCACTTTGGAGTAGAAATTACTCTGAGTCTCTAGCGAATATACTCAAAGGCTTCTCTTGGAAGCAATTTTGTAAAGATGTCTTCCACTTGTTCTTTTGTAACCACATATTCAAATCTGATGTTCTTTTTTGCAACTTGTCCCTGTATAAAGTGATACTCGATTAGAATGTGCTTCGTCTTGGAGTGCATCACTAGGTTCTTTGAGATACTGATGGCGCTTATATTATCACAATAGATTGGAATGGGCTCATCATACTCAACTTGTATATCTGTCAAAGTTTGTTTCATCCATATAAATTGTGTACAACATGTTGTTGTTGCAATATACTCTGCCTTGGTTGTAGATAAGGATACTAATGATTGTTTCTTTCTTAGCCATGATACAAAACACTCACCCAAGTAGAACGTTTTTCCATTGGTTCTTCGTCGGTCATCAATATAACCTGCCCAATCTGCAACTGTGTAGGCAATAAGTGATAGATCCTTTACTTTTGGATACCATAATACAAACTCTTATGTTCCTTTGAGATATCTGAAAATCCTCTTCACTTATACAACATGTGTTTCCTTTGGTGTTTCTTGAAATCATGCCACTTGTCCAACTCCATGCATTACATGTGGTCTGGATGCTGTGACACATAGTAAGTTTCTAATCATTGACCTGTATTGCCTCTAGTTTGTAGACTTTGAATCATTATCTTTGCTCAACTTGCAATTGGTTTGCATAGGAATGGTAACTGGTTTGCAATCTTCCATTCTGAACCTCTTTAGCATTTCTCTGATATACTTAGTTTGAGAAATAAAAATTCCTTGTTTTCTTTGATGTATCTGATGACCCAGAAAGAAGGATAGGTCTCCGAGTAATGACATTTCAAATTCATTTTGCATATCCTTTTCAAATTTCTAGCTTAACCTGTCATCATTTCTTCCAAAAATAATATCATCAACATAAACTTAAATTAATAAAATAATATCTTGAGTTACCTGGATGTAGAGGTTGTTGTTTCAACTTCCTTTTCTGGACCCTTTCTATTGTAGATATTTATCCATTCTAGAGTACCATGCTCTAGCAGCCTGTTTTAGACCATACAATGCCTTCTTCAATTTACACACATAATCTGTGTTCTCTGACAATTAAAATACTTTTGATTTTTCAATGTAGACTTCTTCTTCAAGCTTCCCATTCAGAAAGGTTGATTTCACTTCCATATGATACACTTTAATATTCTTGGAGCATGCATAATCTAGGAACAATAGGATTGTTTCCATTCTGAAAACTGGAGTAAATGTCTCTTCAAAGTCAATTCCTTCACCTGTGTGTATCCTTTACATACCAATCTAGATTTGTTCCTTGTAACYTGTCCATATTCATTCAATTTRTTTTTGAATACCCAATTTGTGCCAATSACATTCTTATTCTTTGTTCTTGGAAACAATTACCAAGTGTYATTCTTCTCTATTTGATCCAATTCTTCATCCAYGGGCTTATTCCAAAATTCATCCTTRTTGGCCTCTTCAAAAAWKTTTGRTTCAATCRTAGATGAGAGTGTTAGGTGAATTTGTTCTGGTGAACGRATTCTTCTTCTAGTCTCAACTCYTGCATMTTGTTTTCCGATAATTTAATCTAAAGGAYGATTCTTCTGTACTCGTTTGCTAGGTGTCTTTGGAGGCACTTTCTGAACTTGGTCTTCTACTTCTATATGATCTTCTTCATMTTCCCCTTCTACTTMTTTTTCATCTTTTGTTTCTTCTTCGTAAAGTTGTTCCATTGATTCATTTTCTTCTTCATTTAATTCACATCTACCTATTTCATCAATTGTTAMATTGATTCTTTACACAAATTTGTTCAACTTCATATTGTAACACTTRTATGCTTTCCTTGTACTTGAGTAACCAACAAGTACTCATTTTTCCACACRCGAGTCAAACTTTATTATTCTTCCATCTTCTCTTTTGATGTAGCATTTGCTTCCAAATACTYTGAAGTGCTTCACATTTGTTGGTCTTCCTTTMCGTAGCTTGTAGGGGGTTTTSTCAGTGTTGTTTCTGATAATTACTYTRTTTTGAATGTGAAMYRTTGTATGCACTACATCTGTCCAAAAGATATCTATCAATTTGGAATTCATTAGCATTGTTCGAKCCATTTCCTGTGCTTTCTTGTTCTTTGTTTCAACAACTCCATTCTATTGAGGTGTCCTAGAAACARATAATTTCYTTTCTATTCCATGCCTGCTGAAGTAGTCCATAAATTCCTTTGAAGTGAACTCTCCTCCATTATCATATCTCAAACATTTTATTTTTGAATCCATTTMATTTTCAACCATTTCCTTGTAGACCTTGAAGTTTTCAAAAGMTTCTGACTTATTCATGAGAAAGAAAACTGCAGTCATTATTGTATAATCATCAACTAATAACATAAAKTATTTCTCACCTTTTAAAACCTTTGTTGTATTTGGTCCAACTARATCAGTAKGCACAATTTCCAGTGGTCTTGTCRTTGAATATTCCTTTGATTTAAACATGKTCTTTGTTTTCTTTCCTTGTTGACAATGTTTGCATAAAGTGTTGGTCGGTTTCRTCATCTGGGGAATTTCTCTAACTGCTTCCTTTTTGSTGACCTTGACAAGGTTATCAAAGTGTATGTGACCCATTCTTCTGTTCCATAGCCAACTTTCATCTTCCTTTCCTAGAAAACACATTTCATTTCCATTTTCACTTAATACATATAAGTTTCTTGAAGTTCTTGCARYTRTTGCAATCAATTTTCTTGAACCTTCTTTTCTKATATCGCACTTTTGTGAATMGAAAGTAAATTTATGACCTTGGTCACACATTTGACTCACACTTAGAATATTATTTTTCATATCTTCTACTAGTAGAAYARTTTCTGCCTTGGTAWTCTTGTTTCCAATTTTGACTGTGCCTTTTCCAATGAWTTTAGCCAAATCATCATTTTCGAAGGAGAYTGATCCATCTCTTTCCTTTMTTAATATAAGAAACTTKTCTTTATCACCTGTCATGTGTTTTGAATATCCACTGTCAACATACCAACCACATTTCTTCTTCTTAGCTTGTAGATCAAGTGTGCAYTCTTCATTGCTATATTGATTCTGGYTTCTTATCCATGTTCTCTTCTAAGGTTCYTTTCTATGACTGTTTTTGTYTTGTTGTGGTTCTCTAGGAGRAACTATCATTCTGCAATCTTTGGCMATGTGTCCAAAGTTGTTACACTTGTAGCATTCCACTTCAGTGCTCAATGATTCAAACCTGTTGTAACTTCTTCTYTGTGTTTCACTAGGCCTTCTTGGATAACCCTTYTGTGTATGACTTTCAAAGTTGTTTATGTTTYTGTTCTTAGCTCTGCAATTCATAGCTTTATATCCAAAATTATTTCATTCATWACATAAACCAAAAAATATAGTTTGATRCCTRTTTGAAGATATTMTGAAAGAAGTTTCTCTTTTGAATCCTTCTTCTTCTTGAGGCCTATCCTTTTTTGTCCCTCGTTRATTCTAAAATMTGAATCTTCTCGGTGGAGGAGTGTCCCTGCAATCTTCCTTGTAGGTCTTCCTATCCCMTTTGATTTGTTTTKCATAGMTTTTTGGATATTTTTATTGTTTTGTTGTTTTAGAGMTTGATCCCTTTTCTGTCTGATTATATCCAAGTCCGGACTTGTCATGATGAGGCTTTTGACTATTGATAATGTTATCCAAAACTTTTGAGTTGTTCTGCATATTTTTCTCTTGAAGATCCTTTCTTAATGTGACAACCTCTGCTTCCAAATTTACAATGATCATGTCTCTTTCTTCTAGATATTTTTTGAGTTCTTCAATTATTTTATCTTCCTCTATTTGAACCTTCAAATTTGTGATCGTTTTTTCTAGTTCCTGGGTGTCTTCTTTCTTGTCTAGTTCCACTTGTAGCTTCTTGTTTTTCTTCTTTTCTCTTCTTATAACTTCTATAGCACACAAACATTCTTATCGGTAATCAACTTCTGCCTCTTCATATTCTTCTTTGGTGTCTTATTTATCAGTATTCTACTTCCATGAATAGAACTCTTTATGTCTCATTATCACTAACTTCATCTTCATCTAATGAGGAGATGTCTTCTTTGGTGCATAAGCTTTTCTTAAAATATTTCTTTGTGGTTATTTTTGCTTTATATGTTTATTTTCTATTTGATTAATCTTTATCTTTCCTCTTATTTTCCTTATGCGGACATTTTTTTATCAAAATGACCAATACCATCACAATTAAAACAAATCAATGGAAACTTACCTTTATATCTGTCATTGGTTCCCTTGTTCAATATTTTGACAAAGTTGGCCATTTCTTCATCATCTTTTGAACTTTCATTGTTGTTGCTATGTTCTTTTTCCTTTTTCTTTTCCTTTTGCTTTCCCTTTTGCTTTGACCTTTTAGAAGCTTTGAAAAATGCTTCTTTTATATCTGGATTTTCCTGTTCATTTCTTATTTCATATGCTGTGAAGATTCCATGTAGTTCATCCATGCTTATTGAGTCTATATCTTCTCTTTCTTCTAGTGTTGATATCTTAGGATCAAATCTCATAGGAAGATATCTTAGTACCTTTTGAAAAATTACAGATTCTTTAATTTCTTCTCCCAATCCTATGATTTCACTTGCGGTTTCATCAACTCGTAAGAAGTAAGCTACAATATTTTCATCTTCCTTCATCTTTAGTTGTTCGAACTGACCTATGTAAGTTTGTAGCTTTGTTTCTTTGACTTTTGAATCTCCTTCATAAATATTTTGAAGCTTGTCCCAAATCTCTTTAGCGGATTTGCAATGTATAACTTTGGTGTATACTGATTCACAAAGACCATTCAGAAGTGCATTTGTCGCTTTGGAATTATTTTGACCGAGTTTTATTTCTCTTTCATTTGTCAACAAAATTGTTGGCTCTTTGTATCCATCTATAATTGATTGTAAAATTTCAAATCCTTGTGCTTGTATATATGTTTTCATCCTTCTGCTCCAAAATGCATACTTTTGTCCATAAAACTCTGGTATTCTATTTTTATACATGTTGTTTCTCTCCATGATCTACCTTTCAATGGTTAAACTAATTTATGAAGGAACCTGCTCGGATACCAAATGTTGGATTAGTGAGAGGGGGGGTGAATCTGTAATAGATAAATCTAATCCTTTTCTAACCGCAAAATGCAAGTGTTATATCAATGTAGCATTATCATCCAATAGTTGTAGAATAAATAAACAATGAACAAATGAACAATCATACACATACATAGTACATCAGTGTTTTTATGTGGAAACCCAAAGAGGGAGAAAACCAAAGAATGTATTTTCTTATATGTCTTTAAGAATTACATTCATTGGAAGCACCAACCTCCTTTGTTTTCCAGCTGCAAATGGAAGGAGACTCCAACCCCTTAGTTTCTCAAGTTACAACCTGAGGGAATCTCCAACTCCCCAATTTTATGGATACAACCAGAAGGAAGCTACAACCCCCTATATTCTCCAGCTACAACCGGAAGGTGGCTACAACCACCTATCCTTACCCCGTCCAACCACCCTAAAATATAAGTAGAATGATGGAACCACTGTCACACTATCACTGTGAGATATACCACTTTAAACATGTACCAATCAACGTGCACCAAACAACCTGTAATCAACTTGTACCATAAAAAAGTGCATCAACCATGCACCAACCTGTATCTCAACCTATATCATCAAAAAGTGCATCAACCATGCACCAAATATGTACCAATCATGCATCAACTACACATCAACTATGACTTGTCAAGATGTACCAACAACATCAACTATACACCTCATGTATGTGCCAACTCATCAACTACTTGTCTCAACCATGTACCCAACATGTACCTCAACCATCAAAAGTTCTCTAGCAATACATCACGCTATCCATAACCAAATACCATAAACCCTTACATCAAACCATGTGCCATAAACTCACTTTTATGTAGCCTCAAGGATGTATCATTCATAACCCAGTCATATAGCAATACCACTAACAAGTGTCTCTCACAATGCACCACAAGATATGCCAATAAATCAAACTAAGTGCACTAAAAATATACTTCAATAGATCTGCCTCAAAACCATTCTACAATAAGCCCTAAAATTCCAAGAGGGCATCCAACAGATTTACAAGGAAAACCCTCAACTAGATTCATAAGTTCAACACTACACATATAAAAACCATACCTTTTTCTTCTTGTAGTGTTTTGCTGCCACGATTTTTTTGCCGCACTTTTTCTGCCACACATTTTCTACCGTGGTTTTTCTTCCATACTTTTCCTTCCACAATTTTCCTGCCACGATTTCACTGCCGCACTTTTTCTGTCACGATTTTCTTTCTTTACTTTTTTTGCCGTGCTTTTCCTGCCACGATTTTCTTTCCGCACTTCTTCTGCCGCTATTTTCTTGCCACACTTTTTCTACTGCACTTTTCTTGCCGCACTTTTTTTGTTGCAGTTTCCCTGCTGCAATTTTTTGCCGCACTTTTTTTGACGCAATTTACCTGCCACGATTTTTCTACTACACTTTTCTCTTTCAATAATACCTGCCCAAATAACCTTTAACAAAATAGATATTCAATGATATTCAATAGGTGATTAAATGAGAGACATGCGCCTCTTATTTATACTTTCATGTAGCTTCCTCAAGGGGTTACCTTCTAACCATCTTAACCCACTTTCCTTATTTTAGGGCTAACCCACTTCTAACTACTTGTCCACTTAACTTGACCACTTTCCACAATTAGTAATTTCTCCATTAACTTTATTATTTAAATAATTTCTTTTGCATATACTTTGACTTATAGTAAACTCATCACTTCACTTTATTATTTAAATACTCTCTTCTTTTCAACCACTTTGACTACTTTGACCTTTTGGGGCTTCTAGATGACTCATGAAGGTTCTTCAACTTCACATGGCCATAACTCTCTAACCGTGAAGAGTTATGTGTCGTTCCACATACCCCCAAAAATGTAATGACATGTACTATCCATATAGAATAGTCTTATCTTTAAATATATTAAAACTCATACCATTATACATCAAAACAACTTGGGTCAATTACCCAAATCTTTGTGCTACCAGAATTCGCTATCAAGATTTATTCAAGGGTTGAAATCAATGAAAACCAACCCAATTAACCAACAAGTACCTCCCCAAATACATCCTCAAAATATTTCAAGGTTGGATGGTATTCAACACTTGTAATTTTATCTTTGACTACCTCTTCCATGTGGGATGCATAAAACTTACATCCTTTCCTGAAAATATTTTTTAACTCCGTGGTTGAAATGTATCTAATAGATACAGGCCTTCGAGTCCCTTGAACTTTCCATGACTTCCATTCCTCATCAAGATGGGTGAATTTCTTATTGTAACATTCTAGGACAACATTATGCTTGTCCAACCAATCCTTGCTAATCAAATAGTCATATGAACCCATAAGTTTGATGTCCAAATCTACCTTTGTGTTGAGTTCATTCATGTCCATTGGAAAATCATTATCCAACTCAATAATTCTTCTCTTAGCTCATGTGGTTAGCTGAATCAACCAAGATTTCCCATGTTTTCTCCTTTGAAAATAAAATATTTCAACAAGATTAGTGTTTATGTAGTTATGGATAGCTCTATAATAAATTATAATGTCCACGAGATGGTTATCAATCTTACCTTCTACTTCAATCATGGGGTATTATTACTCTTCTTGCTTTTCTTACAAGTTTGCATAAATCCTTGCATGATTATGCCTATGTCCTCAATTGTATCAACCTCCTGAATATTGTGAAAAATCCTCATCTTTTCTCATTTGTGAGGGTGATCCCTATACAAGTGGTCTCCCTCACATTCCCAACATTTTATGGGTTGTTGTATTGACATTTTCCCAAATTGATATGTCATTTTGGGCTCAATATATGATGATTGTCCTTGCTGATATGCTTGAGATCTATTTCTGTAAAAAGGTGGCTCAAAACATTTCTTTCTTTTCTCCATCTTTCCTTTCTTTTCATCATCCCAAGCCTTTTGTAAATATGGTCTTCCTCTATTCTGCTCATAAAGTTACTTTTCTTTCATTATGGTCTCTTCTAATGTTCTAGGCTCATCATAATGTATTTTATCTCTATAGAAAAAAGGTATCCTACTTAGGAATATTTGTATTTTAACCTTTTCATATTTTATGAAGCCAACATACCTTAATAATTCAAGGAACCTCCTCTCATACTCATCCATTGTCATGCTTCCAATATTGATTTCAAATAAATCTTTGATATTATTGTCATAATAATTCTCTGACAAGTATCGTGTTGGAAATATCTCTTTAATTTCTTCCAGAAAATTCTCTTTTCATCAATATGCTTAACTTGCTTGAGTTGATCCCACCACATCGATGTTTTTCCGTGAATATGGTAGATTACAATTCTTGCTTCTACATTTGATGAATAATTGTACAATTTGAAATATTTACTCATTCCCAATATCCATGCTTCTCATATTTCTTGTGATAACCAGCAAAATTAGGAGGCTTAATATTCCTAAACTCTCCTTGCAAATCATCTACCTTAGACCTCCTCCTCTGTCTTTGTACACGGGATACACTTGGGTTTCTCTTTGACCTTGAATGTGCATGCACTCTTCTAATCAAGTGTCCTAGTGAATGATGATGATGATGATGATGATTTTTTCTGATAATGCTCCTTTATTTCCTAGATCCCTCATGGTTATCCCTCATATCATGAGATCTAGATACTTCTACTTGCCTTGCACTAGTTGTTTGTTTAGTGCTAGAATCCTTGTTGACTTGCTTCTACAACATATTCATAATGTGTAGCATATCTTCTTGAGTCCTCGTCATCTTTTCATTGTCTTCTCTACATATTTTCAGTTCATTATGCAACGTTTTCTATATATGATTTACTATATCTCTAATTCTGCAAAAAATGTGCATGAAACATTCCTTGTTAGAATTAGACATATTGAAAAATATTTTATTAATTAGGGTACCAGTCATTATTCATCTTATTTTATGAATAAAATAATGCACTAGGTCAAAATATGATTATTCAAACACTTTCCTATCTGAATAATCACAGGTCAAAATATGACTACTCACTTTTCCAAGTCTCTAGCTTCATGCCAATAGTTATGGTCTACAACATTTTAGACTATTTTCTCATCTTTATCTCTCTTTTCTACAGGTGTCTTCTCCTCCATCTTGTACAATTTCAGGTACCTCTAGATTCTAATTCTACTTCCATGGATGAATTCTATGGTCCATGATATTTTCATAGATTGTTTTTTTCCCCAAACTGACTTCTGAGCAAGGATTTATTCCCTCTAGAAGTAAACTTGTACCTAATTTATATCATGTAATTTTTCAACTATAACTTTCTCATACAATCTTTGTTTTGCGCTCGAAATGGATTGTTGGAGAGATCTTATAGAGTTATTTAATATAAGTAACATAGGTTTTGTGTATCTAATATATGTATGGTTCTTGATATTTTAACCCATGAAAATGTTATTTATGCCCTCAAAATACGTTTGCAAGTTTATGACATTTGAAATCCTGAAAATTTCATAGAAATTGACTGAATTACTATGGGCATGGAAACATTTATGTGGTAAACGAGTCCATGTGGCACCCAAAGGGGATTCCATGTCACTCATTTCTTCCATGTTGGAGGTATGATTCATTTGTTCATAGTTTAACACAGGGACGTATATCCATATTTCCAAACTCCCAGATATCTTACCATCTAGCTTTCTCAAATTTCTAGAATATCCTCCCATCTAGAATATGACTTTTCTTTAAAGTCCCATTTCTAGAAATTATGGATTTTTGGATATACCGGTTCCACCCGAAGGATTCTATTTCATTCAATATTTTTACTCGATTCTTTTGGATATCCACCATCTAGAATCCAAACATTTTGATAAATTCCTTTTTTTTTAGAAATCCTAGATTTTTTTATTTGTCATGGTTCCTCCTTCTAGGTTAAGACATTCGGTGCTTGCCAAAACAAGATCATGACCATCCCATTTCCTCGATATCCAATCCTTAAAATCCATTGAAAACCCTGCAACTATTGACATGACACGTGGTGCTTACATGGCATGATGGGGTGGCCTTCAAATTTTCAAATAAGTCTATTTAAATGAAGTTTTGGATTTTTGAATTTTTGAATGGTTTGGGTTCCACCACGTTGTTAGGCGAAATATATGTCGTTATAATAGCGTTGTAGTACTTGCCCAACTATTTAATTGTCAACTCAGGGTACGTAAACTGACGAATCACGTGCACTGTTTGTGCATGACTGAAGTATAACTAATCTAATCTAATCTATGTTGCCGAAATCAAACTAATCTAAGAAAGCATTGAAACACTAACTAGGAAAGCATGAAATTGCATAAGGTAAATACAACATGTGAAGAGTTAACAACAATGACATATGTGAGCTCACACAACATATCAATCTCAAATTATATTACAATAGTCAAATGAAAAAACATGAAAGAATAACAAAGCTAAGAATCCCCTTCTCCTAATTACAAGACTTTCTCCAAAAATTCAAGCTTACATCCTAATTCACTAATTGAATTCTCATGAAGAGAGGGCACTCTCTTTTATACNTATAGCAATACCACTAACAAGTGTCTCTCACAATGCACCACAAGATATGCCAATAAATCAAACTAAGTGCACTAAAAATATACTTCAATAGATCTGCCTCAAAACCATTCTACAATAAGCCCTAAAATTCCAAGAGGGCATCCAACAGATTTACAAGGAAAACCCTCAACTAGATTCATAAGTTCAACACTACACATATAAAAACCATACCTTTTTCTTCTTGTAGTGTTTTGCTGCCACGATTTTTTTGCCGCACTTTTTCTGCCACACATTTTCTACCGTGGTTTTTCTTCCATACTTTTCCTTCCACAATTTTCCTGCCACGATTTCACTGCCGCACTTTTTCTGTCACGATTTTCTTTCTTTACTTTTTTTGCCGTGCTTTTCCTGCCACGATTTTCTTTCCGCACTTCTTCTGCCGCTATTTTCTTGCCACACTTTTTCTACTGCACTTTTCTTGCCGCACTTTTTTTGTTGCAGTTTCCCTGCTGCAATTTTTTGCCGCACTTTTTTTGACGCAATTTACCTGCCACGATTTTTCTACTACACTTTTCTCTTTCAATAATACCTGCCCAAATAACCTTTAACAAAATAGATATTCAATGATATTCAATAGGTGATTAAATGAGAGACATGCGCCTCTTATTTATACTTTCATGTAGCTTCCTCAAGGGGTTACCTTCTAACCATCTTAACCCACTTTCCTTATTTTAGGGCTAACCCACTTCTAACTACTTGTCCACTTAACTTGACCACTTTCCACAATTAGTAATTTCTCCATTAACTTTATTATTTAAATAATTTCTTTTGCATATACTTTGACTTATAGTAAACTCATCACTTCACTTTATTATTTAAATACTCTCTTCTTTTCAACCACTTTGACTACTTTGACCTTTTGGGGCTTCTAGATGACTCATGAAGGTTCTTCAACTTCACATGGCCATAACTCTCTAACCGTGAAGAGTTATGTGTCGTTCCACATACCCCCAAAAATGTAATGACATGTACTATCCATATAGAATAGTCTTATCTTTAAATATATTAAAACTCATACCATTATACATCAAAACAACTTGGGTCAATTACCCAAATCTTTGTGCTACCAGAATTCGCTATCAAGATTTATTCAAGGGTTGAAATCAATGAAAACCAACCCAATTAACCAACAAGTACCTCCCCAAATACATCCTCAAAATATTTCAAGGTTGGATGGTATTCAACACTTGTAATTTTATCTTTGACTACCTCTTCCATGTGGGATGCATAAAACTTACATCCTTTCCTGAAAATATTTTTTAACTCCGTGGTTGAAATGTATCTAATAGATACAGGCCTTCGAGTCCCTTGAACTTTCCATGACTTCCATTCCTCATCAAGATGGGTGAATTTCTTATTGTAACATTCTAGGACAACATTATGCTTGTCCAACCAATCCTTGCTAATCAAATAGTCATATGAACCCATAAGTTTGATGTCCAAATCTACCTTTGTGTTGAGTTCATTCATGTCCATTGGAAAATCATTATCCAACTCAATAATTCTTCTCTTAGCTCATGTGGTTAGCTGAATCAACCAAGATTTCCCATGTTTTCTCCTTTGAAAATAAAATATTTCAACAAGATTAGTGTTTATGTAGTTATGGATAGCTCTATAATAAATTATAATGTCCACGAGATGGTTATCAATCTTACCTTCTACTTCAATCATGGGGTATTATTACTCTTCTTGCTTTTCTTACAAGTTTGCATAAATCCTTGCATGATTATGCCTATGTCCTCAATTGTATCAACCTCCTGAATATTGTGAAAAATCCTCATCTTTTCTCATTTGTGAGGGTGATCCCTATACAAGTGGTCTCCCTCACATTCCCAACATTTTATGGGTTGTTGTATTGACATTTTCCCAAATTGATATGTCATTTTGGGCTCAATATATGATGATTGTCCTTGCTGATATGCTTGAGATCTATTTCTGTAAAAAGGTGGCTCAAAACATTTCTTTCTTTTCTCCATCTTTCCTTTCTTTTCATCATCCCAAGCCTTTTGTAAATATGGTCTTCCTCTATTCTGCTCATAAAGTTACTTTTCTTTCATTATGGTCTCTTCTAATGTTCTAGGCTCATCATAATGTATTTTATCTCTATAGAAAAAAGGTATCCTACTTAGGAATATTTGTATTTTAACCTTTTCATATTTTATGAAGCCAACATACCTTAATAATTCAAGGAACCTCCTCTCATACTCATCCATTGTCATGCTTCCAATATTGATTTCAAATAAATCTTTGATATTATTGTCATAATAATTCTCTGACAAGTATCGTGTTGGAAATATCTCTTTAATTTCTTCCAGAAAATTCTCTTTTCATCAATATGCTTAACTTGCTTGAGTTGATCCCACCACATCGATGTTTTTCCGTGAATATGGTAGATTACAATTCTTGCTTCTACATTTGATGAATAATTGTACAATTTGAAATATTTACTCATTCCCAATATCCATGCTTCTCATATTTCTTGTGATAACCAGCAAAATTAGGAGGCTTAATATTCCTAAACTCTCCTTGCAAATCATCTACCTTAGACCTCCTCCTCTGTCTTTGTACACGGGATACACTTGGGTTTCTCTTTGACCTTGAATGTGCATGCACTCTTCTAATCAAGTGTCCTAGTGAATGATGATGATGATGATGATGATTTTTTCTGATAATGCTCCTTTATTTCCTAGATCCCTCATGGTTATCCCTCATATCATGAGATCTAGATACTTCTACTTGCCTTGCACTAGTTGTTTGTTTAGTGCTAGAATCCTTGTTGACTTGCTTCTACAACATATTCATAATGTGTAGCATATCTTCTTGAGTCCTCGTCATCTTTTCATTGTCTTCTCTACATATTTTCAGTTCATTATGCAACGTTTTCTATATATGATTTACTATATCTCTAATTCTGCAAAAAATGTGCATGAAACATTCCTTGTTAGAATTAGACATATTGAAAAATATTTTATTAATTAGGGTACCAGTCATTATTCATCTTATTTTATGAATAAAATAATGCACTAGGTCAAAATATGATTATTCAAACACTTTCCTATCTGAATAATCACAGGTCAAAATATGACTACTCACTTTTCCAAGTCTCTAGCTTCATGCCAATAGTTATGGTCTACAACATTTTAGACTATTTTCTCATCTTTATCTCTCTTTTCTACAGGTGTCTTCTCCTCCATCTTGTACAATTTCAGGTACCTCTAGATTCTAATTCTACTTCCATGGATGAATTCTATGGTCCATGATATTTTCATAGATTGTTTTTTTCCCCAAACTGACTTCTGAGCAAGGATTTATTCCCTCTAGAAGTAAACTAGTACCTAATTTATATCATGTAATTTTTCAACTGTAACTTTCTCATACAATCTTTGTTTTGCGCTCGAAATGGATTGTTGGAGAGATCTTACAGAGTTATTTAATATAAGTACCATAGGTTTTGTGTATCTAATATATGTATGGTTATTGATATTTTAACCCATGAAAATGTTATTTAGGCCCTCAAAATACGTTTGCAAGTTTATGACCTTTGAAATCCTAAAAATTTCATAGAAATTGACTGAATTACTATGGGCGTGGAAACATTGATGTGGTAAACGAGTCCATGTGGCACCCAAAGGGGATTCCATGTCACCCATTTCTTCCATGTTGGAGGTATGATTCATTTGTTCATAGTTTAACACAGGGACGTATATCCATATTTCCAAACTCCCAGATATCTTCCCATCTAGCTTTCTCAAATTTCTAGAATATCCTCCCATCTAGAATATGACTTTTCTTTAAAGTCCCATTTCTAGAAATTATGGATTTTTGGATATACCGGTTCCACTCGAAGGATTCTATTTCATTCAATATTTTTACTCCTCGATTCTTTTGGATATCCACCATCTAGAATCCAAACATTTTGATAAAGTCCTTTTTTTTTTTTCAGAAATCCTAGATTTTTTTATTTGTCATGGTTCCTCCTTCTAGGTTAAGACATTCGGTGCTTGCCAAAACAAGATCATGACCATCCCATTTCCTCGATATCCAATCCTTAAAATTCATCGAAAACCCTGCAACTATTGACATGACACGTGGTGCTTACATGGCATGATGGGGTGGCCTCCAAATTTTCAAATAACTCTATTTAAATGAAGTTTTGGATTTTTGAATTTTTGAATGGTTTGGGTTCCACCACGTTGTTAGGCGAAATATATGTCGTTATAATAACGTTGTAGTACTTACCCAACTATTTAATTGTCAACCCGGGGTACGTAAACTGATGAAGCACGTGCACTGTTTGTGCAGGACTAAAGTAGAACTAATCTAATCTAATCTATGTAGCTGAAATCAAACTAATCTAAGAAAGCATTGAAACACTAACTAGGAAAGCATGAAATTGCATAAGGTAAATACAACATGTGAAGAGTTAAMAACAATGACATATGTGAGCTCACACAACATATCAATCTCAAATTATATTACAATAGTCAAATGACAAAACATGAAAGAATAACAAAGCTAAGAATCCCCTTCTCCTAATTACAAGACTATCTCCAAAAATTCAAGCTTACATCCTAATTCACTAATTGAATTCTCATGAAGAGAGGGCACTCTCTTTTATACATGAGAGCCTTGAAGATAAGATAACCATTTCATTATTACAGATCCACTATTCTCTCAACCACTCTCAACTACTTTCCCATTATTACAAGATATGATCCCTTTAAATCCTCACACATATCTCTCATATATCTTAGATAAGATATTNATATGAAAACATGTATATTTTCTAATATTTAATCATAAATTCACTTTTAATACTAAAATGAATAAAGTGGAAAATAATAATGTGAAACCCAAATGTATTTATGAAAACGATATGATGAAGGTTTAATAGGGCGATGAAATGTAAGGAATAGTGAAGGGAAAGGTGGATGAAAATAGGACATTTCTGAGTCCCAACACATGTCATTATTCGATCCAAAATATAGCATCTTGATTTTGAAATTTTGAAAAAATCCATCTATGAGAATCTCCAAATCTCTATATTTTTGGATGGTCCAAGTTCCACCTCTTAGTTCCTCCATCCACTTTTGACCCTCGATCTACCATTGTGGCATGTTGATAGGATCTCTGCTGATAGGCTCTCTACTGACAAGATCTCTCATAATGTGGCATATGATATGAATTTTTATGTATCATATGATGCAACATGCTAACATGGCATCTGGAATATGATTTTTTTTTAAATCCCATTTTTGCGAATATCTAGATTTTTTGATTCCGAGATGGTCAAAGTTCCCACCTGACATCTAGGTTTTTACAATAAAAGGAAATTATAAAAAATATTGGATCTCATTATTTCTATATCTCCCACCACCATGACTTTCCACGATGGCCCTTCCATAGGAAAAAATCCACCATGGCCCTCCACATCATCGTTTACGTCATCCATACGGAAAATCCCCTAATTTTCCATAATTTTTGAATTTTTAAATTTTTAAAATGCTTAAAAAATCGAATTTTATTTTCCCATCTACCATGGAAGCTCTGTAACATATCTTTCTATGATCAATTTAGTCTCAATGTAGGTAATTCAACCTCTGCACCAAAAATTCTGCGTCCATGCGTCGATTTCACACTGAATTCCACTACAAAAATTGGGATTTTCCGATTGCACCCAGCTTCACCATGACTATTCTACAAATTATTAGATTTCATCCTAGTTCTCGGCTTGTATAGTTTGAGTGTTTTAACCTTGGATATGATACCAATCTATAATGTTACCTACTAATCTGTAACCTAATAATTTAAATTTTTGTTCTTTTTTTTTTCTAATACCATTAAACTAAGAACATGCAATATGCTAAGAACTCCAATGCATATAAAAAACATTCAATAAACATGAATGAAGCTAATCAAACATAAACATAGCAACATGTAATTTCTCAAAAACATAGATTTTATGCACAACAATATAAACACATAAATAAATACATTGAACATGGACTTTCCACCAAAAAAAATAAAAATAAATAAATACTCATCTTTTAAATCAAATGTGCAACTAGCTATAGAGGATGGACCCTCCACCAAACCATAGAATTACTTCTCCAAAAATAAAAAATAAATAAGTCACCCCTAAGGTGGGGCTAGGAATCCATAAGAAAGGGTGTCTCTTAAGAGTGTTTATTGTCCAATTATAGCAAGATAGTTTCCTATAGCCATCCCAATACACCAGCTCTCTTCCCCACAACCTACACAACCCAAGGAATGGGATCACCTTATATACCACATAGTCACTCAGGTTATCCCCCTTCCCTCCAGGGTTCCAACACGAGATGGTCATGAATATATCTTGCTAGGAACTCCAAGGAATTATAGCTGCAATAGGAAAATATCAACAACAAAACATTTATGTGAACCAAAAAACTCACTCTACAGGCCTAACA
Organism: Picea glauca; assembly: GCA_000966675.3. Lineage (NCBI taxonomy): Eukaryota > Viridiplantae > Streptophyta > Pinopsida > Pinales > Pinaceae > Picea > Picea glauca. The sequence continues at coordinate 396,708 of JZKD02S1763360.1, forward strand.
ACATGCTTCTTCATGCATTTTCCATCTCCAAACAACTTCCACACATGTCCACTATGGATTCTTCAAGATCCAACACTCTATTCCCTCTTGCTATACAAAAAACTACCTGTAAAACTCCCCTCTTTTCCCATACAATTTGTTTTTCCTCTAAGCTAGTTGACTCTCACTTTCCCCAATGTTGATTGTACTTTAGCCCTGTTCTCTCAATATTTATGGGATGTGATTCCTCACACCCACCCTCCTACATGTATTCAATGATTGGGCTCTCCTCACTCAATGGAATAATTAGAAGGTTCACTTAAAACAATAAAATTTAGGGAAGAGGTTTGGAATTTTAAAAAAATGAATAAAACTCTCTTAGAACTTTCCTCTCTTGTGGATTACTTAGAACCCATAACTCTTTCCATGCCCATCTTCAGTTTCATCACATTTTATTTATTATTTTTGGATATACAAGTTCACATATTACATTGCTTGACCCACAACCACATATCATATCTACACTATACATTATTAAACCAGGGTTTAACATAGGGATGTTACAAGGAAATAAGGAGAGCTTGGGGGTAGGGGGCAGTGTTGGAGAAATTTATATTTTCGACACACTAGTTCAGTGGGAGTTAATTGACTAGTTCTATTTTAGACTTTCTATTTTTACCATCATTATTATGCATGCATGCATTCCTAAGGAAAGATAATCGGTTGACTACTTTTCTTAATTATGGAATGTTTTTCCCTATATATGAGTGTATTTCACTCATTCATTGTATCATATTGATCATGATCTATGTATCAATCATCAGCTCATTGGAGTAGTGTGAATATATTTTCTCATTCTTCCATATTGAATCTCTCTTCCTTTCTTCATAAGTTTTGTTTGTACTTTCTTTAGCTAGATCTCCTGTGTAAGTTTCCATGAAAAATTGACATGGTATCAGAGCTATGTTGCTTGGAGCGAGCTAGAAAAAAGCCAAAGAATAAGGAAAATCAGGGTTTCGGTAAGCTAAATCCATGGTCGTACCTTTCAACAGCTATTCCTCCCAAAATATTACGTTGTGGAGGAAACGGCCCACGCGAAAAGTAAATCAACCCATTCTGGAAGCAGGTTTTCAACCATTTGGTGAGATTATTCATCGTTTTCTCAAAACGTAAGCCACAAGATAGCCTCCTGAAATTGATACGAATCTGTGGCCATACCTTTCTACATTCATTGCTCCCAAAATATTAAGTTTTTGAGGAAACGGTCTATGGAAAATGTAAATCAACCCATTTTTCAAGTGGGTTTTCAACCATTTGCTCAAAAAGTAAGCTGCAAGATAGCTTCTTGAAACTGATAAGAATTTTCACTTAAAGTGCTCTTTCTGTTGTGATTTCTTAATTTTTCACGTGTAGATTGAGAGTAAATTTTTAGGGGTTCTTAGAAATAGTGGGAGAGATGGATAGGAAAACTATTATACAGTCAAACTTGGTGGTAATCCTCACACCATACAATTATTTTGATTGGAAGACCAAGGCAACATTACAACTCAAAAGAAAAGGACTGTATAATTTGACAATGGCAACATAAACAAAACCTACATCAGTGGTTGAGAAGATGAGATGGGCGAACCGTAAGGATGAGGCCACAAGACTACTTCTTGAGTTAATCTCCACTGATTTATGGTTTCATGTTACTACATACAAGACTCCAAAGGAGATCTGGACCGCCTTGGAAGGACTCTTTGGACAACCGAATGAGATCCGAGGTCATATGCTTGAGGTAGAGTTGAATACCTTAGACCCTAAAAGTTTTGATAATATACAATATTTTTTTACTAAATTTAAATCTTTTCTATTGAGATTGGGTGAATGTGGTATTGATAATTCTACACAAGAGAAACAACTTATTCTAACAATCTTATCCAAGCTAGGACCACAATACGATGTATATGTCTCCAATTTCCATTATGGCAGATGTCTTTTTGGAACAACTTGGAAAATGACTACGTTGGCTCAGTTAATTGAGTCTCTTACACAAGAGTAAACAAAAATCATACAGATGGGCCTCGTGAAAGATCCCAAAGCACATGCACTCACCATGCATGATGGAAAAGGGTCATCTAAATAGAATGGGAAGGAGGGATATTCCAAACCCTTTAATGATTCTTCAAGTTCCAAAGACTCTTCAGATTCCAAG
>JZKD02S1763360.1:447217-463979 GCA_000966675.3 Picea glauca
GTTGGAACGACTACGATGGCTGCCAAATCTGCGAATAATTCGAGACGTGTTTAACTTCAGGGGGCTCAGTGTTCGCACGTAACGGTGCTGAGAGGTGAACGCTGTACCGACCCTAGAGAACAGCCGGATAGATCATGGCATTGCACGATGACAAAGCGGATGTATCTTACTCACCACAACACCCAATTTTAAACATTTTATCTTTTGGGTTTTTGGGGTTGGAATTTGGTGATGTAAATTTAAACAAAATTGTTTTTTTTTTGTTGTTTAAATTGTATTTCTGAATATATAAATGGATTCAATAGCCAAAAAATTATGAAGCAATTAGATTATACAAACTTAACCACTGAAATCTGCCAATACAACCATTCATCACTGCTTTAAACTCACAAAAATCCGTTCTGTTCAACGTGAAATATAAACGTGGAAATGAATGGTACCGCTGTAGGACGGATCAGGCCCGCCGCATTTCATTTGGAAGGAAATTATTTTTTTACAATGGGCACCAGGGCGCCTTTTGGCCTGGCAAACTGGCAGTGATGGCGAATTCTCAGTAGCCTTAAAACAGTTAAGGAGTAGAACACTGAGATCCGTTTGGAGTACAAGTCTCATCATAGCGGTGGTTAATTGTGTATTGCAACTTGTACCACGCGTTTCCTCGCAAGATTGTGTAAAGTGGTGAATGGTAAACAAGGTAGTCGTGGATTCTCAATTTCCATCCCTCAGACCTGTAGTGCGCCCACGGGTTCTTGCGTGGAAGGAAATACGAACTGTAAAATAACTCGTTGAAGTCTTTGACAATCCTTGAAGCACTTGATATTGCTCACCGTGTATGTATCATGTAGGGAGGTTCGAACCTGCCGCTGGGCAGACTCCCCGTGATCACTGGCCTGACTATGAATGCGTAAGTACTATAGTCTACTCCTAGAGCAAATTAATGATGCCCTCATAGGCATTAGTGTAGTGGGTTGAGAGAGCTTTAGGTTAAAGCTCAGTAATTTATGCCAGTCTGCGCCGATGTTTGAAATTGAAGAAATACGATCCATGCAGAAGTATATTTACTGTTATTACTAAAACGGAGACGGTATAGATAGTGTTTATCCTCGTTCGTGAAACGCTGAAGATAAATATCCTCTGTAGTACGCTCTGAACAGCAAGAAAGAAGCATACGCTGTTAAGTTGTGTTTTTTTTTCACAAGCTTGAAAACAGGCCTCAAAAATACCTAAGCTTGTCTCGATTGCAGATTCGGACATCCATAACCGTTGGATGCTCCGAGCCTACGATGGAATTCTCCAAACCTGCAATCGAGATAAGGATACCTGGATCCAAACCCTACCCAAGAGTATTAAAGAAATCCATCAGTAAGTGTTAGAGGTAGAGGTTGCACTTGTCTTGCAACAACAGAGATACATGGAAACCATTCAAGCATAGCGAAGAAAACATCATAAAACAATGCAATGTGAAGCAATGTTAAACAAAGCCATCAAAAACCATGGAGACTGTTTTGCAACAAAGACCCCAAAGCTTTCGAAGCAATGTTAAACAAAGCCATCAAAAACCTTGGAAGGTTTGAACTGTTTTGCAACAAAGATACATGGCAACAATACAAGTAATGCCAATGTTGCATTAAAAAAAGAATGCCAATGATATGCAACAGAAAACCTAGAGAACAAATTGCAATCAAATGCGCATACTATAGATAGGTGCAGTCACCAAGGTGGCACAGAAAAAGAACGAGTACTCGCCCTCCAGTTCCTCGTTCTGTTGGTAGTAGGGTGGGGGTTGGTGGAAAGAAGCTATATTCCGAGCAATTCCTTTGGAATTCCCGTGAATCGCGAAGCATGTACTAAGTCAAAAAAAACTAGCATGGCCACGTACTAACCTATCAAGCAGAGATGATCATGATACCCTAGGGTAGAAACTATCTTAGAAATTTGACAATGAACATCAATAATTCCAACTAGAAACACTCTAATTCATTGCACCTCACAAATTGAAATTTGACAATGAACATCAATAATTCCAACTAGAAACACTCTAATTCATTGCACCTCACAAATTGAGATAAAGAAACAACCTGGCTCAATAATTTAAACCTTTCTTTTTTTGAAATGATGAAAGCCATCATTGGGAAAACTAAGCCACTGGTCTACAAAAGTTATCAATGGCTCAGTAACCCACACCAAAACATTAAAATGTCAGATCTTTAAACTAATAGTTACAAGAAGACCAACAGAAATAAGGCAATAACTCCTCAGGTGGAGAAACCAAACCTCACTATAACAAAACAATAATCAAATCATAGTGAACACAACACAGCCCACCAAACAACACAATGAGGATAGGGAATACACCATGAAATCAACTTGGCCTATAAGCTACAACTGCAAGTCATAGAAGGACCACCATCAACCACCAACGCAACGCAGCCAAACTCAGCTACAATCCCCATAGTTGCGGAAGTAAACAACATAGAGAGAATGGAGAAAACCAAACAAATTACTCTACAGAAAATGCCACTTGGTCTCTATATAACCATATAGTGGAGCTGCCACCTTTAATTTCAAACAAAATTCCAAACAACCACAGTCTCATTTCATTGCACCCTAACCATTAAAAAAAATGAAGGAAATGTGTTTCAATGACGTTCAAGTCATTTTTTTTCCAAGAAAGAATAAAGGAAATGACAAGAAATGCCAAGCCACCACTCTCTAAATGGAACCAATGACCCATGATTTTGGATGTAAACATTAAGTATTAAACCATAGCTTCAAAGTAATAGCTTCAAAAAAAAAATAATACACCTTTACAACCAAGTCATTATTGACATTTGCAAATAACCACAATCCTAGCTTATTGTACCCAAAATAATAAAAACAAGGAGCAATGACACAGAGATCCATATTCAATCATTAAAAAAACTAAAGCTTCAAACCAATATTCACAAGAGTAATGCTAAAGAACCCACATGATGAAACTACTATCAATAAATCCAAACAACCATGCCCCTAACTTGTTTCAAAAGCCATGAGTGTGCAAATGGAATCAATTACTAAACAATCAACATTCCATCATTAAAAAAACAAGAGCTCCAAATCAATACCCACAAGAACAACAACAAAGATAAGCCCAATAGAGCAACGAGGCCTCTTCCTATTAATGGTATAGATTGACAAGGATATTCTAATGAAATTTAATTTTTTTTTTTATATTTCAAAAAAGTTTTTTGATATTTCCCATCCACATAGGTAAGAAAAGAATGGCTAAAATTAAGAGGTTGTTGTGATAGTGGAAGTTTTTTTTAAGTGGAGCATAAGTATCATCTGTGAATAGTAAGCATAATTGGTATGTGGAGGCTATGCAAGGTGGTATGATACCCAATATAAGTAACATATGTTGGTACACTACTACATAACGTCGGTACGAGTATGGTACAGCTTGGAAATGTCGTTGGTCATACCATACGGGGTTTCTTGGCCATAGCGTACAACGTTTCTTGGTCGTACCATGTTTTGAGCTTGCTAGAGACAATTTAAGGGGAAAAAAAGAGGGTCGTGGGGCCCCCAAACAACCAATTAGATTTATTAATGGCATTTTCTATATTCTCCAATGAGAATGAGGTTGATTTTCTGCCTTTTTAATTTAATTTAAAAAATAAATTTCTAAATGCAAATAGAAACCCTAAATCTCCTTCCTTTGCTATAAGAAACCACTTGCTTCAGTCATTCCTCACACTATCATTAGTGTAATGTTCCCCACCTCTTAGAGAGGTGATGAGGAGACTCAATGGCCTGGGCACCCCCACTAGGTCATAGTCTCACACTGAGGGGGAAGGTAAACTAGGCTAAAGTTATATTTTTAAGTTGACTTGAGAAAGAAAAGGGATAAAAGGAGTAAAATATAACTCAACAAAAGAATAGAGGTTAAATCTGGGAGTTAACCTAACTCAATAGAGAATTAAAAGGAAAAAGTATAAGTAAGAGGTTGGGGTGCACCCATTATTCATTATGGATTTGATATATTGCTTGTTATTGCTCTTGAGCATTCAGTTTGGGGGTTTTGCTATACAAACCCTTGTGAGCAAATCAGTGGTGAAATATCCACTCACCTTGTTCCACAACTTAGTCTCAGGGATGAAAGACTCATCCACAACATTCTATTCTTAGCATATCTCCTTCTAGCACTTCAGAAGATAGCAGGGCCGTATTGTTTTGGAGTTTCCAACAAGGGCGAACCATACCATTGAGAAGGGTTCGATCTAGCCAATCAGGAGGAGTGTTGGGAATTCTATCACTTTGGTTTTACTTGCAGGTGCTCCATCATCATCTTGAGGGCTTCTTCGAAGAGTTATCATCACTCAATATTCAGCTACAACCTGGGACGATTTGGAGGTTAGGAGGATGTCCCATTATTCTGTATTTCTCGGATCTAGAGAGATCTACTTAAGATCTGGATCTGAAACTTCTCCCACAAGGTTCTTATAGCCCGATCTACATTCTTTGAGAGTTTCACATCATTTGGAGGTCTCTTTCTTCAAGGGAGATTTGCCTAGGGTTTCAGCTATTCAGGAGGGTGCAACTTCCTTAGAAGATCTAGCATTTGGAGAGGTTGGTATTGGACATTGGGCTTGAGACTTCAGGAGGGAGATCCTACATCCCTAATCTATCATCTGTCCAGATTTGAGCTCACTTGGAGACTTCTTCCATCGGGGCCGAATTGTGGAGGGTTCCAGCCTTCTCTTGGAGCGTGGCATTCTTCAGCTGGAAGGTTTGGCATTCAGATCTGCTTGTATTGATCTCTCATCCAGCCTTTGGAGGTTACTTTGTATCGGCAGAGCATTTTGTAGTAGCTCATATCTATTGTTTGTACGACCATCTGAGGATTGTGCCAGATCGGCTATCTATTGTATTGATTCCATATTGCTCATAATAAAGGTCAGATCTTTGCTCGTGCTTCTATATCTTGAATGTATTGTGATCTTCATGTGTTAGATGAATCTTGTATGAATGCACTTAATAACTCACTAAACACCTTCACACCAACAAATCAGTGGTAGTTAGTGATTCCAAGTGAAAAATTTGGCTTGGGATCATTACAGTGGTATCATAGCTTCGATCCTCCAAACCTGTGGAAGGATCGGCGCATGCATAGGTACAGTGGTATTTTTATGGGTCGAAGGAAGAAACTGAGTAGTGAAACAGAGGCCAAAATGGAAGGGTTAGGGGATGACCATGAGCCTCTAGGCTTGGCTCTCATAGCAGTCGAGTTTGACAAGTTCCAGCAATCCGTCAACTACACGGAAAGAACATTGGTCCAACACTTGGACGAGTTCCATGAAACTAGTATAAGGGGACAGGCCGAACTCTCTGAAACTTTAAATAGGTTTGACGAGAACCTACAGATAATGAACAAGAATCAATCCAAGCTAAATGAACTTCTGATGCAAGTGACCCATCAAGGGAAGAACCCTGATACGTATGGGAATAAGGAGGCTAGTGGATCCGGTGGAGTCCATGAGGAGATCAAATATAATCCGGAGAAAGGCCCCAGATCCAAAGGAAGTCTGGAAGGAGACACGACCCAGGGTCAGATGGGTAGCAGAGTCAATTAGATGTGATACATGCCTATGTTCACAGATGAACAGCTTGGCCGACATTCAGGTAGTAGAGCTAACCCTAGACCTTACATGCCCACATTCACAGATGAGCAAGGGAAACAGGAACAGATGAAGACTTTGTGGAACAACTGGTGAGGAGTACCAAGGAGTACTACAGTTTGGATATGAGGGTCCAAAGACAGATGTCCCTAGATCAACATTGCCAACTCAAGTTCAGAAATCAAACTAGGACGAACCACAGGGGCAGTTTTGGGTTTGAACATAGAGTAGGGAAGATAGAGATTCCATACTTTGATGGTACGACCAATATGACATCACAGTATTGGGTACAAAAGCTAGATACCTACTTACAGCTCAACCCCATGAGGGAGATGGAGGCCATCAAGTTTTCCACTATGTACTTGGATGGCAAGGCTCATGACTGGTGGTATCATGGACTCACCACACTTGGCCACAATCAGATTGTGTCCTATACAGAATTCACTCAGAGGCTCATTGATAGATTTGATCAAGGAGATCCAGAGTTACACTTCCGGGAGCTCACCCAACTCAAGCAAACAGGTATGGCTGAAGCATACATTGATGAATTTCAGAGGTTGGTAGTGATGGTGCAAGATATGTCCCCGACCAGGCTCATGATGCTTTTCACAGAAGGGTTGATGGAACCCTTGAAGGGTTGGGTAAAGGCCTTCAAGCCTACTATCCTACAAGAGAACATTTGGAAGATGAGGGATTTGGGTCTAGCCGCTAAACCTAAATTCATACCCAGACCACCTCTCAACAATGGTGGAAGAGATCAAAGGCCTCCACTAAACTAGGGAGGACGTGACCCTAAGGGTTTTGACAGGGGTCGTGGCAGAATAGCTGACAACACTAGGAGATAACTGAGGAGGAAGCAACTTTTCTTCACATGCAAGGAACCATTGAACCCATCACACAAGTGCATGGGACGTGGTCAGGTGCACTACATTGAGGTCACTTCATAAAACGAAGAGGAAGATGAGATTGGCCAGATACAAAACATGGAGGCAGAAACCATTGAGGCAGTAGAGGAGGAACAGATCATAGGACAGGATAGTATGGCCACCTTGGCATCTATCAGTGGGGTACCAAAGTATAACACCTTCTGAATGAGGGGGGTCTTGTAGGGTCAAAGAGTTTCAGTCTTGATTGATGGAGGAGCTTCCCACAACTTCGTTGATGCATCATTATTGAAGAGGAGGCACATACCCACAATAGAATTTGAAGGATTCAAAGTGGAGGTTGCAGGAGGAAGCACTATGCCCTGTGATAGATATATTCCAGGCATGAAGCTTACCTTGGGTAGGCACGAGCTGATATAGGACATCTATCTCATGGACCTTCTGGACACCAACATCATCCTAGGAGTTCAATGGCTCGGGACATTAGGGCCTATCACCACCAACTACAAAACCATGGAAATGTCATTCACAGAGGAGCGTGGACAAAAGGTAGTGCTTTGGGGCATGACAGGGAATGCTGCAAAGGTAGTCACGACCAAGAGGATGGAGGCCATCTTCTGGAGGGATGAGATAGTATATGCAGCCGAATGCAGGATTGTGACACAGATGGATGAACGAGGCAAGGTTCACTACACTCCAGAGATCAAGGAAATCCTTGACAGACACCACAAGGTGTTTGGGCCTATTCCTCCAGGGGTTCCACCAGATAGAGGATTTGAGCACATTATTGAGCTAGAGGAAGGGGCCAAACCAATTATCACCACACCATATAGACATCCCTCCATTTACCTTGGAGTGTGATGCGTCCGGGGAAGGAATAGGGGTCGTACTGATGCAGAAGAGGCACCCTCTTGCCTACGAGAGTCAGAAACTCAGAGGTCCTGAGCTACTCTACAACATTTATGACAAAGAAATGATGACTATCATGCATGCACTAGCCAAATTTTGGCAATACTTGGTAGGAGCTCAGTTTGTGGTTAATTCAAATCATAACAGTCTCAAATAACTATTGGAACAGAAGGACTTGAATGAGAGGCAAAAAAAATGGGTAAGTAGAATACAGGCATGCGACTTTGACATTGAGTTTGTCAAGGGGAAGAATAATGTGGTGGCTGATGCCTTATCCAGGAGGCCATCCATCTTTGCCATAACAGGGGTAGCAGTTGACTGGAAAGACCATCTGGTGATGGAGTATGCAGAGGATCAGTTTGCGTGCCAGCTACTGGACGGACATGTACAAGATGAATATTTCAAGGTTATAAATGACCTAATCTACTACAAAAACCGAATCTTCTTGGTTCCTGGATCAGCCTTCAAGGCTAAAGTATTGCAGGCATGCCATGACTCACCAATGGCAGGACATCAGGGGATTAGCAAGACGTACAAAAAGGTGAGAGAAAGGTTCTCTTGGAAGGGTCTCAAAGAGGATGTGATTAAGCATGTCAAAGAGTGTACTACATGTCAGGCAAACAAAGATGAGCACACACACCCAACAGGACTATTGCAACACTTGCCCATTCCAGAGCATAAGTGGGAAAGCATATCCATGGATTTCATCACCGGGTTGCCAAAGACACAAGGGAAGGACTGCATATTTGTAGTGGTGGACAGGTTAACAAAGTTTGCACATTTCTTCGCCATAGCTACTGACTTCAGTGCAGCACAGGTGGACGAACCGTTCTTCAGGGAGATTTTCAGGTTGCATGGCCTACCCAAGACCATTGTCAGCGATAGAAATAGCAGGTTTATGAGTACTTTCTGGCAGGAGTTATTTAGGTTGGTTGGTACGGCCTTAACCCTGAGCACCAGCTATCACCCTCAGATGGATGGACAGACAGAGATAGTTAACAAGTGGGTGGAGGGCTACCTCAGAAAATATGTGGCAGGGCAACAGAAAGCATGGGCCAGATGGTTGCATCTGGGAGAGTATTGCTACAACACCACCCAGCATATGTCCATTGGCATGTCACCATTCTGAGCCTTGTATAGCTATGATCCTTTATCATTTGTGGATATTGTGTTCGGTGATAGCAGGGCACCTATGGTACAGGATTGGATACAGTAGATCCAATACATTCTCAAGGAACTGAAGGATCATCTACATAGGGCAAAAAAACAGCAGAAGGTCCAAGAAGACAAGCACCGAGTTGATCGTACTTTTGAGCTTGGTGACTTAGTCTATCTGAGGCTGCAACCATACAAATAGGCTTCCATTAAAAGAAGTGGAGTGGAGAAACTGCAGCCACGTTTCTTTGGGCCCTACAGAGTCAATAGGAAGATAGGGGTCGTAGCTTATGAGTTGGAGCTTCCACAGGGCAGCAAAATACACAACATCTTCCATGTCTCATGTCTTAAGAAATCCCTTGGACAGCACATCAAACCTATTGAGGTATTACCCCCCATGGACGAATAGGGACAACTTATTATGATTCTAGAAGAGGTACTGGAAGTCTGACAGAAGAGGCTCAGAAACCAAAGCATCAAGGAGTACCTGATTAGGTGGAAGGATTTACCCATTGAGGATGCCACCTGGGAAAAGGAGCACGTGGTCAAAGAAGCAGGTTTGGAATTTCTTGAGGACAATAAATTTCAAGCAGGGGAGACTGTAATGTCCCCCACTTCTTAGAGAGGTGATGAGGAGACTCAGTGGCCTGGGCACCCCCACTAGGTCATAGTCTCACACTGAGGAGGAAGGTCAATTAGGCTAAAGTTATATTTTTAAGTTGACTTGAGAAAGAAAAGGGATAAAAGGAGTAAAATATAACTCAATAGAAGAATATCGGTTAACTCTGGGAGTTAACCTAACTCAACAAAGAATTAGAAGGAAAAAGTATAAGTAAGAGGCTGGGGTGCACCCATTATTCATTCTGGATTTGATATATTGATTTTTATTGCTCTTGAGCATTCAGTTTGGGGGTTTTGTTGTATAAACCCTTGTGAGCAACTCAGTGGTGAAATATCCACTCACCTTGTTCCACAACTTGGTCTCAAGGATGAAAGATTCCTCCACAGCATTCTATTCTTAGCATATCTCCTTCTAGCACTTCATAAGATAGCAGGGTCGTACTATTTTGGAGTTTCCAGCAAGGGCGCACCATACCATTAAGAAGGTTTCGATCTATCCAATCAGGAGGAGTGTTGGGCATTCTATCACTTGGGTTTTACTTGCAGGTGCTCCATCATCATCTTGAGGGCTTCTTCGAAGAGTTATCATCACTCAATCTTCAGCTACAACCTGAGACGATTTGGAGGTTAGGAGGACATCCCATTATTTTGTATTTATCAGGTCTAAAGAGATCTACTTAAGATCTGGATCTGAAACTTCTCCCACGAGGTTCTTATATCTCGATCTACATTCTTTGAGAGTTTCACATCATTTGGAGGTCTCTTTCTTCAAGGGCGAGTTGCCTAGGGTTTCAGCTATTCAGGAGGGCACAACTTCCTTAGAAGATCCAACATTTGGAGAGGTTGGTATTGGACGTTGGGCTTGAGACATTAGGAGGGAGATCCTACTTCCCTGATCTATCATTTTTCTGGGTTTGAGCTCACTTGGAGACTTCTTCCATCAGGGATGAATTGTGGAGGGTTCCAGCCTTCTCTTGGAGCGTGGCATTCTTCAGCTGGAAGGTTTGGCATTCAGATCTGCTTGTATTGATCTCTCATCCAAACTTTGGAGGTTATTTTGTATCGGCAGAGCATTTTGTAGCAGCTCATATCTATTGTTTGTACGGCCATCTGAGGATTGTGCCAGATCGGCTATCTATTGTATTGATTCCATATTGCTCATAATAAAGGTCAGATCTTTGCTCGTGCTTCTATATCTTGATTGTATTGTGATCTTCATGTGTTGGATGAATCTTGTATGAATGCACTTAATAACTCAATAAACACCTGCACACCAACAAATCAGTGGTAGTTAGTGATTCCAAGAGAAAATTTTGGCTTGGGATCATTACAATTAGCAAGAGGAGCTTCCTACAACAACAACAAGGAGATTGTGTGTGGTTTTCGTGAGCATATTTCTTTTCTATTTGGTGAGCATATTTATTTAAGTTTTCTTAGCATGTTAGCAAATTGTTTTGTTGTCTTAGTTTGTAATATGCAAATTTCTGTTTTGTTTGGTAAATAGATTTTATTTATTTTTTTGCAGCATTCATGGTTTCTAAAAGTGTTGTTAAATCTACCCCTAGAGTAGTTGAAGTAAGCAGGCAACAATAATATTATCCTCTTTGGAGGCATGTGGCCAAGGTCAAGGCTATGAGTGTTGGTGGAGGTTCATGGGAATGGAAGTGCAATTTATGCAAGAAGGATAAGACCTTCAAGGGATCTTACACAAGAGTCAAGGCTCACAATTTCATGAAGGTAAGGGTATTGAAGGTTTTCCACATACTCTTGATCTGCAGGTGAGGGATAAATTCCATAAAGAGCATGATGATGTTCAAAAAATTAACGATAATAGAGCCAAGATTGATATGCATGGCAGTAGAAAGCATCCTTTTTCCTTGGGTGTTAGAAATGAGCCAAGGATTGTTCATGAAGCAAGGAAGAGGAGGGCGCTAGAGGTACAAAGGCCCTTGAGGATGAGGTACAGTTACAAAAAGTAGATTGATGAAGATGATCAACAACCAAAAGAGAGAAGAAACAGATTCAAGAGTGGCAAGGGACATATTTGCATGTGGCATCCCATTTAATGTGGTTCGGTCCCCCTATTGGAAGGATATCATGAAGGAAATTAACGAAGCTCCTCAAGATGTCAAGGGGCCAAACTATGAAAAACTCAAAACAGTGTTGTTGCAGAAAGAGAGGTCACTGATTCATGATATTCTCAAACCAGTTCGTAGCCCATGGACCAACACATGGGTCTCCATTATCTCTAATGGATGGACTGATACAAAGCAGAGGCCCTTGGTCAATGTTATTGTATCATCACCAACATGAGTGATTTTCTTAAGAGAAGAAGATTGTTCTCGTGAGGTAAAAGATAGAAAATTCATTGCTAATATTTTAATTTTTTCTATTGAACAAGTAGGGACAACAAATGTGGTGCAAGCTATAAGATAATGCACCTGTTTGAAAATCTGCAGGATTGATTATTGAGAGTAGATATCATCATATTTTTTGGACTCATTACATTGTCCATAATTTAAATCTCATTTTAGAAGATATTGAAGCAAAAACTGAATGGATTAAGAAGGTCACAAGGCAAGCTAGGGAGATCATTAAATTCATCACCAACCACCACTAGTCTCAAGCAATGTATCGAGAATACTTCAAATTGGAGTTGCTCAAAGTTGTTGAGACAAGATATGCCTCAAACTTCATCATGTTGTGTCGCCTTGTTGAGATCAAAAGTGCATTGATGAGTATGGCGGTGGGTGTGACTTGGGTTGAGTGGAGACAGTCAGATTAAGAGAGAGAAAGTATGGTGCGGAGGGTGTTGATTGATGAGGATTGGTGAAGCAAGGTAGAATTCTTGCTCAATTTTACTTTACCAGCATTTGAACTTCTTCGAGATGCAGACACACAAACCTTTCCTCAGAGAGATTTATGATGTCATGGATACCATGGTTGAGAAAACTGTGGAAACTATTACATTGTCAAGGTTGATTTTATTGTGCATGTGAAGTCCATCATTGTTACTAAGTGGAATAGCTTTAACACTCCATTGCACACTTTGGAACATGCTCTAAATCCAAATTTTTATGATGAGGAGTTTATTGCTCAAAGCAATGAAAAAAGGAAAACCATGGAAACATAAATGATGCATATCCCCACGGAAAACATGGTCCTTGGAGTTTTAACTCTCAAAAGCATTTATAGCCTTCATTCTCTTAACAACTTTTTAAATAAATTTCAAATTTAGGAGATCCATGTAATCAATCATGGAAAAAGGGGTTTCACATTTTGGATCATCAATTACATTAATATAGTAAATGCTCTTACCTTGCTCTTTGCTTTTGCTGAGTTTATTCTTTATAGTAGTGTGATTTCAAATAAAGGGGGTTTCACATTTTGGATCATCAATTACATTAATATAGTAAATGCTCTTACCTTGCTCTTTGCTTTTGCTGAGTTTATTCTTTATAGTAGTGTGATTTCAAATAAAATATTTTATGCGGGCTCAATGTAACACATAAGTATAGTAAATGCTCTTACCTTGCTTCTGCTGAGTAATTATTCTTTATAGTAGTGTGATTTCTAATAAAATATTTTATGTGTGTTGAATGTAATAAGAAGATATCAATCTCAAAATTTTGAAAAATAATATATTATCAATGTTAATGTCTTTCATTAACAATCATGCAAGGATTGTAATGTTTTTTCCTAAAAAAAAAAAATTATACATTAACAATAATGCAAGGATTGTAATGTTTTTTCCTTAAAAAAAAAATATATTAAGAACAATGATGGTTTCATCATTGACAATGTTGTATGAGTTGAAAATCTTTAGAAAATATCTCCTTAGCATCATCTAAAATAAGATGTACGTGATTGATCATGAATGAGAAACCCTTATCCAAGATAAATGTTCCAAATGCTACTATTCATCCAAGGAAAGTTGTTAAACAAGGTGTAATAGGGAAGCCCAAGCCAAAAGGATCTATCAGTGGGACTAACTAAATCACAAACTTAACAATTGGTAAGTGACATTATCATACATCAGACGCCATGATAGGTAAAGGTTTATCACTATAGTTTAAACATGATTTATTTTTAAGAGAAAGGAAGTTACATAAACAAGATTTCAACACTGCTTTCTGCTACCAAAAAAGAGAGACGGAACTAAATATGAGCACTAAAGCCTTTTTAGGCCATGAAGAGAAGGTTGTAGAGATTATATGAATGTGTGTTTTGATAACTATTAGAAAATTATTTACAATGTGGACATTATAATATATATTAAATATCAATAATTCCAAAATACTTTTTAATTATTCCAAAATACTTTTTAATTAGGGGAGAGGCCTACACTTATTGGAAATGACCAGAATTAATGGTTTTTTAATCAAGATAAGTTTTTAATAATCACTATTTTATATGATCGGAATATTCTTCATCATCACAATAAATTGAAGATTATTATCTTAAACATTAACTTCATTGCATGAATGTCATTAGTCATTAAAATGTGTGATTAAGGTGATTAGCATAACATGACTATTCACCTCATTTAAGTGTTTTATTAAGTTTAAGTTTTTACCTCACTTTGATTTGTAAATTTTTTTACTATGTTTTGGTTTTTAATTGCATGTAGGTTTTTTCTGGTTAGGTTTCACTTACCAAGTGTTAGTTGTCAGATTGGAGACTTGGAAATTGAGAGAGAAGCCATGATTACACAAAACACTTCATTGTTTTACATAGACAAATTGAGGTTACATACGACTCCTAGCAATCTAGATCCTAAGAAAGTGGATCTAATTAGCTAAAAATAGTTAACCTAGAAACTCACAGTTACCTCTAACACCCTCCCTTAATGATTACATTACAAACATTACAATCACATATTACAAAACATAAAAAAGGTTACAACACAAATTTTGTCATGTTTGTCTCATTGGTCCTCATACGCAGTTACACCCATCTCTGAACTTCATAGACACGCTTTTTCTCTCCATCATCTTCAAGCTACCAATTCATCCAACACAAATACAACCGCTTTCAACCATATTTGAAGTATTTATAGGATCAATGATTCTAAACTACCAGAATAGTTTCGATACTGAAACATTCAGTAATAGATCCTACAAAATGACCTTTTTACACACACTCAACAACACGATGATAACATGATAAGTGCTAACTTTGAAGCACTGAAGTACAACAATAATCTCCAGCTTTGAATAGAATTATAGACATACTACTCATTGACTACTCATGTGTCTTTATAGCTCCGAAGAACATCAAGAAATACAAGTATGAATTATGTCACTATGCTCTGAAGTTGGTTCTTCATCATTATGATTTTACAGAATAAATAAATAAATTTCACACACCAAATTTCGGCAGAAACAAGCACAATCTGACAAAAACACTGAGGCAGAACAACTCCATGTGCCAACTGGTTATCCATCTGCCATTTTACCTTCAGTGATCTCGAGCTCACGGATCTGAAATTTTTATTCTTTCATTTTTACTAAATCGATCACATCAGGTGTAGATGTAATGAGATTTGCATCGGGTACATTGAGTTAATAATTCATAAACATGGCAGAGTCCTCTCCTCCATGCGGCTATAGCAGATTTAATCTGGGTAGCACGTATCAATGGCCCAGAGCACAGCAGCCAAATTCAATCATTTTCCAAATAAATATTGTAGACCCCTCCTTATGAATTTCCCAGGATGTCTAATTTCGCTTGGCTTCCAACGATGTTGCAGATCTCAATTTTGGAAGGCACGAATTTTTCAGTCAATGTGATCCCCTCCCCAATGGCGGATTTGTTGACGTATCCTTAGTTGTTCCTCCAGAACCGTGGAACAATTGCGTATGAAGGGAAAGACCCAGCAAAGAGGAATTTGGGCACTTCGATTCAGCAAATGCGTCCATGGACTCTTATTCATGTAGGCGACGACTCTTTGAACCTCTGGAATGACTCAATTTCTGAGGTGATGTCTTTGGCTTCAGAGCAGATGCTGCAAATGGACTCAAGGCACAGATCAAATGCACAATCGATGCAGCAGAAATGCCTCTCACCTCATTGCTCTGTTATGCATTACACATGGAAAAGAACAGTGGAAGTGATCCCTCACGGAAATGAATAGGGGCAGTGATCCCTTAATTCCATCGATCTGGGAGTCAATCTTGCAGCAGTAGTTGTCGCGTTTCCTTCTTTAATTAATGGATGTAGCAGCAGAGCGGTGGTTCCTTCTATTCCGCCTATTCTCCAACGTGATTTCCTCTTGTTCTGATAGTGATACTCTTACAAATTTCTTAACCAGTAAATCAATTCACACAGGCACACAAAACAACACTCAAAACTAATCTACTCTCACACTGTTAATTTACTCTCCTACATCTAACCTATTCCTACAACAGATTGATCTCACATTTCTCTCATATTCCTAGTGAGGAGCTAAGCCCAGTCTTGCTTGTTAGACGAATAAGTTATCGCTCAGTTCTGTTAGTTAACTTCAGTTGTTTGGTTTCTTGTTTTCATTGCTGAGTTAGACGCTTCGTTATTTACGAAGCATTTCCTTGCATGTAATTCCTTTTAAATATCAATTCAATAATGAGATCCGTGTGGTGTTTTATGCATTCAGTTCTGCGATTCGTTTTCTGTTATCGCGGATCTGTTTTCATTCTGTCCTGCAATTCGTTTCCTGTTATCGCAGATTTGTTTTCTTCTGTCCTGCAATTCGTTTCCTGCTTACACAGATCTGTTTTCATGGTATCAGAGCAGGCTGCAGATCCAACCTCTGTCCAGCTTGCCGAATTGCAAAACGTTTTTCAGCAAGCTCTGTAAGAATTGCAAATCTGTTTTTTTTTTCTGTGCAATTTGGTTTTTTAGCCGCCGGTATATAATTTTTTGAGCAGAAAATGGCGAGCATGAGAAACCAGGCTCTCATGCAAACACCTGTTTTGAACGGGTCGAGTCATAGCACTTGGGTATCCAAGATGAAAGTTTTTCTGAGCTGTCATGAATGCTTAGAGATTGTCGAAGATGGAGTTACCTTGCTGAAAGCTAAAGATCGAGATGCATTGGATCGGGATGCGAGACGCACTTACACAAAAGTGGTCAAGAAAAATGCAAAAGCCTTATGGCTTATCTTTCAGGGGGTGGATGAGTCCATCTTTCTGAAAATTGAAGGCGAGAGCACTGCCAAAGGAGCATGGGATACTCTCATGAATATCTATCAAGGAACCGAGAAAGTGAAGACCGTCAAGTTGCAAACTTTGCAACGGAACTTTGAAACAATGTCTATGAAAGATACAGAGACAGTCGACCAGTTTATGACGAGTGTAAAGCACCTCGTCCATCAAATCCGAAGTTAAGGTGAAGACATTCTCGATCAGAAAATTGTGGAGAAGGTATTGCGAAGTCTTCCGGAAAAATTTAATATGGTTGTTGTTGCAATCGAGGAATCGAAGGATCTGACTACGTTTACCATAGATCAGCTGTTGGGCTCTCTTTTATCACATGAGGCGAGATTGCAGAGAGAAA
>JZKD02S1763360.1:521938-541352 GCA_000966675.3 Picea glauca
AGAGGAGCGAAGGTGATATCAGAGAGGGGTGACGACAGGTCATGTAGAGAGGTGTCCGAGCTGGAACCACCCCTAGGCGAGAGGCTGATGTGGGCAGACGGGGATGCGTGGCAGGAAACGAATGGGTGATGGACGGAAGGGGAGGCCGCGCGGGCCAGAGAGGAAGAATGAATAAGTGACACATGGCAACGGGGGACAGTGGGTAGAGGGTGAGTGAAGTGACGGGAGGAGGGTCCACCATGGTTAAACACAGGTCAGCTGGAAAGACCGTGGCCGCACGAGCGCCGTTGATCCGGGCGCTGCGATCATGGCCGTCGGAAGTTGCATCAACAATTCCGGACCCCCCCCCTCAGCTTAAAGGTCAGAAGGCAAGGAGGGTCCGGAATTCACTGTGCACCGTTTATCCGGGCGCGCTGATCCAGATCGTCCGATCTTGCTTACTGTTTACCACGGGTGCATGTTTCCCGAGACCTTGGATAAGTGGGTTTTAACCCACCTTTTGATTTCCTGCCCCCGTTAGCAAGAAATATCGCTAACATGATGATTGATTATGCTCTCAGGGTTTTAGTGTTTTGAGTTCTTCCAACTACCTCATGCAGAATGTTATTTAAAAGAAATGGAATATTTAATAATAACCATTGTTTTAACGCTACCAACATATTGAGGTGGCAAGGTCTCACCACATCATATCGTCCATCACATGTAATGTATCTTTTCACCATGCCTTCTATTTCCCTCCAAGGTTGACTAGAGTAGTGGGGTTGAGGCATTTTCCTTTCTGCAAAAGATTCCACAGCTTCCTGGAGTGTTGTGTATTTACTAGTCCATTGTTTTCCTTCATTTGGAAATCTTGTAACCTCGGATATGATGGCATCAGTGACTGGTATTTGTATACCCCAAAGTATTAATATTTCCCCCTGTAGATTTTGGAAGCCAGCTCAATATTTGTATCAAATCCCTGCAGCCTCTTAAAATATTGTGTCCATCCTAAATGGTTTAGAATTTCCCTAGCCTGTTCAGTAACTCACAGCAGTGTAGGTTCATGGCAAATAATTTGGCCACCCATATTTTCTGTAATAAAATCGACACAACTATCGTTCCCACCTATGAAACTTGTTAGACTAGTATGTAGAAGAAAGTTAACAGAAATGGTATATATAAAAAAATTACATAACAATATAGCATAGCTTCCCATTGTCTGTAATTATTATGGCTTATCGTTAACTCATGCGAAATGTCCACCCCCCAATGAGTGAAAGGTCGACCTCGACCGGTCGTATGTTTGAACGTATTAATGATGGTCAGTCAAGTGATGGATTATTGATTACGCGGCCCCCAATGGGTAGAAAAACCATTAACAATTTCCAAATAAACTTAATATTATTCATGGAAATGAATGATAATCATATATTTGGTGGAAAGAGCAAGCTCAAATACCAATATCCAAAGTGTTAAGGAAGAAATTATGAATATTTCTAATATGTCCAATTTTTATAAGTATGCCACTTGTCATAATTCTTTTATCCTCCCGTGTTTTGAATATAGCAAGAATGATAGCCTCTTCTTAAAGAAAGGAAATCTATGACCACAATAAAAGTTTGGAGAATTAAGATAAACTTCAATACCACAGGCAGAGCCACTACTGCTAGTAGGCATCCATAGCCTCAACAGGGTTTCCATTTAACCCATAGATGAGCCAGTATCCTCAATAAGTAATTTGAATAGTCTTTTCCCAAAAAATCCACTGTCCTGGTTTGGTAGCGAGATAACAACAATGCCACTCACTAGATCATAACAAAGTGAACAAGTTGGCTCATGATGAGACCTCTTGTCCTTTGACCCTAAATTCCAAAGTCCATTTCCCTGGTGTGGTAACTATAGTGGGAATGCCACTTATGTTAATATCTTATGATCGTGGTAGGTTGGCTCATGATGATACCCCCTATCCTTTTTGAGAAAAGTTTTTTTTTTTCTTTCATTATTATTATTATTTTTAAGGCTTTATTTTATTGTATTTTTATTTGTTTTTTATTTATTATTAAGGAAGGCTCATCTACTCCTTAAGATTTTGGGATGGCGTAGGAAGTGTAAGAATGCCAAGTAAAAAATTTCCTTAGACTCATTATTATGATGTGAACAAAATTTATCATTCAAGTATATGTATATATAGGGAAAATAAACTAATTATGGTGGTTATGGATCATGAACAATATTAATATAATTTAGAAGAATCAATCCATAAACAATTTGATAAGGTATGTTAAATATTCCCCAAAAAGAAAATAAGAAATCGTTTCCATAATAATTAGAAGTGATGCCTTTGAAAATTAGTTATTTAAGTTCATATCCAAAGGAATAGCTAAACATATAAGGGTCGGTCATAAAAACAGCACATGTTATTGGTGGAAACAAAAATCATTGATTTCAAGTGAAACGAGCAACAACAGGAACAACGGCAAAGGGAACAACAACTATTACTTTTGAATGAACGACATTAACCCCAAAGGGAACATAAATCGCAAGAAAGGGAATGAAAGTTGTTACGTTCGAATGAACAACAATGGCATTACCCGTAAAGGGAATGACAATCACAACCGAGGGAACGACAGTTGTTATGTTTGAATGAATGACATTACCCGTAAAGGGAACAACAATCACAACCAAGGGAATGGTAGTTGTTAAATTCGAATGAATGACATTACCCACAAAGGGAATGGCAATCACAACTAAGGGAATGACAGATGTTACGTTCGAATGAACAGAATTACTCGCAAAGGGAACAACAATCGCAACCAAGGGAACGACAGTTGTTACGTTCGAATGAATGACATTACCCGCAAAGGGAATGGTAACTGTCCAAAGGAACGATGACTATCCAAAGGAAAAATAACTTAATTTATAGGAAGATGATGATGATATTCAAATTGAACCATCTAAATAATTAATTGGATACCTCACGCATGAAAAATAAATAAATAAAAATTAGTGAATCTAGGATTGATTAGTCATCAACTAAATTCGTTTAATAATTTTACAGGTAGGTTTATTCAATGATCAGGGGCGGTACAATATATCAGATGGTTTACAATGTCATGCATTCATTTCTATTTACTATAGTCACAATCGCGCATCTTTTTAGTGCAGTCATCTGAATTTTGCAATCAAACATGACATATTCATCTCCTGTATAAAAACAAAGGTTTATATTTGATGGGTTTTTCAAAGTGAAACAAGAGAAATTTGGAGTTTGAATTTGAAATATATGTAACAATTATAAATAAAGAACAAAAAAGAGTGATAATTATATTTTCATTACAGTCATATTTTACACCCTTTCTAGTCTTTGTTCTCCAAATCTCTTTATAGCAACTTCCCTAGAGAGTAAAAACTTAAAAACTCAATCAAATATTCAAAGAAAAATATATATAGTATGTACAGTGTTGGAGAAAAACAACAATTTCATGGAGCTGAAGCTGTTGGGTTACCTTCCCAGCAAGCTAAAATCATAACAGTAGGTTTGTTACTTACTTCTTGGAAAAAGGATTCTTTTGAAAGCGGTTGATGGTAGAGCCATAGTCAATGTCCATTTATGAGAAAAGGAGAACCAGCACTGTCGATGGTAACTAAAGTGATAGTGCCATTATCATGTACTTCCTTGATTTCATATGGTCCAAGCCACCTTGTTTTCAACTTCCAGGAAAATCCTGAAATCTGGAATCATAAAGAAGCACCCAATCACCTTTCTAGAATGATTTCTTCTTGATTTGCTTGTCATGCCACCTATCTCTCTACTGCTGAATAATAGTTGTTCACTGAAGGGAGAACAAGCGTGCTTCATCTAACTCATTGAGTTGTTGTAAGTGTTTTGTTTGTGCTTTCAAAAGATTGAGTCCCATTTCCTAGGACATTTTTAGAGTCTTGATCTCAAATTCAATTGGAAAAATTGGCTCTTTGCCAAAGACTAGGTGATAAGGAGAGTAGCTAGTGGTGTTATGTCATGTTGTGCAATATTCCCATAAGAGATTTGGAATCTCGGCTACCCAATTTTGACGGTTTGTCTAGAATATTTTTGTCAAGATTGCCTCCAATACTTGATTGGTACTTTCCACTTTTCCATTTTCCTAGGGGTGGTATGGGGAGGTAACCCTATGTTTAATGTGATAATTACGCAGAGTGGATGAGATTTTATGTGCCGTAAATTGCGGCCCTCTGTCTGTTATTACTTCCCTGGGTAATCCATAGTGTACAAATAGTTCAAAAATAAATTTAATGATTGCTTCCTCAGTTGCACTTGGCAAGGCCATTTCTTCTACCCACTTCTTCATATAGTCTGTTGCAACTAGTATATAATATTTTTGGTTTGATTTTTGGTTAAAGGGGCCAACAAAATCTAGTGCCCATCTCTCGAAAGGTTCCACCACCACTTGTGGTTGAAGGGGAATTTCATCCTCCTGGCCTGGTTAGTGCATCCTCTGACAACTATCACAAGCTTCGACATACTTATTTGCATCTTTAAATATCGAGGGTCGATAATAAGCCATATGCAAAACCTTATGCCTAGTCCTGTGGTCTACAAAGTGTCTGCCACATGGCTCATCTTGACATGCCTTCAAGACATCATGAATTTCATCTTCTCTGATACATATTTGTATCTAAAGATCATACCTTCTATGGAAAATATATCCACCAATCCAAGTGAACTGTGCACTACGTTGGATAATTAATTTCCTTTCTCTTGGTGACAGGTGTGATGGCAATTTCCCAAATTCTAGATAATTCACCACATCAGCGTACCAAGGTGTTTTAATAGTTGCAGTGAACAAATGTTCTTCTAGAAATTGGTCTTCGATTGTCAAAGATTTATCTCTCTTGGTTATACAAGACAAAAATTCTGCAAAAATATTTTCTCTCCCCAGTCGATCCTTAATTGTGATGTTAAATTCCTGAAATGTCAACAACCACAAAGTAACCTGCCCATTAGTAATTGGTTTTTTGGGTAAATATCTATTGTCGAAATGATCAGTATACAGAAACACTAGATAGCCTATTATTTAGTGTCAAAATTTATTAATAGCATGTATAACAACTAAAAAATATTTTTCTGGTACTCTGTATTTTAATTTGATAGGAGTAAGATTTTTTCTAATAAAGTAAATAGCATAAGGCTTATTGTATTCTTGATGTCCAAGAACAACGCCTGTAGCGACATCTGATGCGTCTGAAAAGATGTGAAATGGTAACTTCCAGTTTGGTCCTCTCAGCACTGGTGTCATTGAAATTAACCTTTTAAGCTCTGCAAATGAAACATCACACTTATCAGACCACTGAAATTCCACATTACCAGTTAAAGCATGTAAAGGTGGAGCTATTCTTGAAAAACTTTCTATGAATCTCTGATAATATCCTGCACATCCAAGGAAACTATGTACCTTGGTTTGTGTACGAGGTGTAGGCAATTTAAGGATTACCTCTATCTTTGTTGGGTCTACCTTGATTCCATCTGTAGAAACATAGTGTCCTAGTACCACACCTTCAGTCATCATCATAAAAACATTTATCATGACTCAAACATAGCCTAGTAGCAATGCATCATTCCAGTACCTTCTCCAAATTTCTTAAAGCCTGATCAAAGCTAGTGCCATAAGGGGTAAAATCGTCCATGTAAACTTTGAATCCCTCATTAATTAAATCAGAAAATATGCTTAAAATAGCTCTCTGGAATGTAATTGGAGCATTACATAACCCAAAGGGAAAGACTCGATATGCAAAGGTACCCCAAGGACATGTAAATGTGTTTTTATCCTAGTCTTCCGGGGCAATCTGAATATGATTATAACCACTAAATCCATCTAGGAAAAAGAAAAATTGCTTCCATGTTAAAGTATCAAGGACCTGATCTATAAAAGGTAGGGGAAAATGGTCCTTCTGGGTTACTTTATTGAGTTCTTTGTAGTCTACACATATTTTCCACTTACCATTGTTTTTATGGATGATTACCAGTGGGGACACCCACTAGCCATTTGAAATAGGATATATAAAATCCACATCCAATAGTTTTTGTAATTCCTCTTTGACAATGTCCCTGAGATGAGGGTTTAATATTTGTTGGGGTTGTCGGATGGGTAGGGTATCTTTTTTGATATAGATATGATGTGTGCATAGTTGGGGATCGATGCCCTTCATGTCGAAATATTCACAGGAAAAAGCCTATTGGTATTTAGAAAGGATCTGGATTAATTTTTGTTGTTATTGGTCATTCAGATTGGCGTTAATATTCAAAAATACTCCTGGTGCGATTCTAACTGCAATGTTTTTATGGACAGTGGTAGTGGGAATGTGTTGATCAATCAATTATTCCAAAGAAACTCCTTGTGATTCATTATCTAAAAATGATTTTAGCATTTGACATGTTGGGTTACCTATAACAGTTGGGTTGTTAATGAAACTGTTGATCGCATCATATTATAATTGGTATTTGAGCCCAAGAGATTCTTCTAGTGTGCAAGGAGGGCATATGTTTTCTTTCGGATATCTAGGTGGTTTCAACCGCTAGTGTATGACTGACAGACTTGGTTTAGCTGGAGGATACAAGATAAGGTTCTTTATCACACTTCCTCTAGCAATTGTCATTTTTACTATGCGACATCCTATGTATGCATCTGTTGTTGCTAGCCACAGTCGCCCTAATATTAATGGGTGTCCATCTAGTCTACTTCTTGGGTTAATAACTAGGAAATCATCTAGGTATTCCCAAGAGTCGACTGAGATTTCTATGTCTTGTAATGTGCCTTTTGGTTTAACCACCGATCTATCAGCTAATTCTAACAAAGTTGAGGTTCGTTTGTAGGAGGTGATAACCAGGACATTACAGGTCTCAGTGGTCAGAATATTGATAGCTACTCCCAAATCCATCAGTGTATTTGGGAAAGAAAAGCCTTGTATCTGAACCGTTACCACAAAATTTCTTGGGTTTGCGTATTTGACTGGCTCTTGTTTTCATAAAATAAGATCGGATAAGGTTCCTTCCACATGAACAGTTGATGGATTCTTAGTTTTCCTTCCGCGCTTTTTCCCACATAATTATTTAATTGTTTTTGCATAAATAGGAATATATTGTATATCTTGTAGGATAGGGATTTTAACACATAGATTTTTTAGTTCCCTGACGATATCAAAGTTGGGATATACAATTGGTTTAGCTATCATTAACCTTTCAGGGAATGGGGGAGAATAAATTACGTCTTTATCAGGATTTTGTTTCTCGAATGTGGTTTTCCCCTGTTCTACTTCTTCTGTTATAAAGACAGTCAATGGGTTTATTGTTGGTTGCATATCATTCTTGTTCTCTTGTTCTTGATGAGTGCTACTTTCCTTAGGAGAATCTACACTCCCGAACCTTAACTGAAGCTCATTTCATCCTATAGAGTTCATTTCACATTCCAAATTCTTGACAATTTGCACGAGATGGATTGGTCTATTATTAGGATTCAGGTTGGGTTGAGTTGGTAGTTTTTGCCTTACTTGAGGTTCGGGATTTTGGGGAAATTTAAGTGGATCTTGTAAAGTGTGTTGAGCTTGAGGAACCACTCCCATAGGTTGATTGGTTATTCCCATGGGGCACTGCCATTTTTGAGTCCAATTGGGAGTTTGGGCAATTGTGCTAGTCCATTGTGAAGGATAGGGACTATTATTTGAATTCTGCCAAAATGGGGTGGAGTACTATAGGTTAGGCCAAGTAGGAGTGGAAACCAGTTGATTTCGCCAAGGTGCAGTAGGATATTGTTGGGGCTGTCGAGTGGGATTAAAAAATGGTTGGCCCTGCCACGCATTTCCAGGATTATGTTGTTGATTATATTTTCCAGGAAAGAAAGAAGAAGGATCGTGTATCATACCTGGAGGAAGAGCCTTCCATTCGCGACATTGAGCCATTAGATATATTGGTTTCATTTCTTCTTCTTCTTCTTTAAATATGGCCTTTATTTCTGGAAGTGATGGGCATTGTTTTGTCACGTGATCTTTGGCACAAATAGCACAAGTTCGAACCATGTCCAGGGGACATTCCCTTGGACTATGTTTCTTTCTTCGTCATGGAAAAAATATATCCAGTGACTGTTCTTCTTATGCATGTCTCTACTTATCTTGCAGAACATCCAATCGCCTAATCAGAGTACCCAAAATGTCAATTTTAAATTTTCCAAAAGATTACCAATTTATGCTCGGGTGACACTCCCACTAGTAATGTTACTACTTCTAGTGATGGGGCCTCGTATTCCTGATATGGTTCGTGCACTACCGCGCGAACACTTGATACACAATTTGACAATTTCATCATATGTTTCTTGAAAAATATTGCCTTTTCCCATCATATTTAATGTCTCTACCCATTCATCCTTCATACCTTTTATTAAAGTGGTTTTAAGTACCTCACTTGGTAGTGTACCGTAAGGTGACCTCTGCAGGTTATATTTAAATATTTCAACATATTCTTCTAGTGTTTCATTTTCTTTTGCAACCATTTTAAATATTTCATCCTTTAAATCCCCAGTTCTATAATAGTCTTGGTATTTTGAAAGGAAAGCTTGTTTCATTTCGTCCCATGAATTTATAGTTCGTCCCCCTAGTTCCATAAACCATCGTAAAGTTTCCCCTTTCAAAGTGGAAGGAAATAGCTTTAGTTTCTAGGGTTCAGAGGTATAGTCATAGCCTCTACACAGGACATCAAATTCGAATAAGAACGCGTCAGGATCCTCTGATATCAACCCATTGAAGGTTGGAATATTCTGTAGTGGAATGGATTTCATTGGGGCATTAGCAACCAGATCAACTATAGGATATTCCAAACTGGTAGTCTGTGTTGGGGTCACGACTGATTTTGATGTGCCATCTGTTCAAAAATGTGTCAATAACCCTCAGGGATATCTTGGTCTAGGTTCTCTACTCAGGGTGGATGATTACTTGGTCCCTTAGTAGGTTTTACCACGCTACCTATGTCTGGAATTCTAGGCATTCCTTCTCCTGCCAGAATCATAGGAGATCCAAATTCAGATGGTTGTGGTTTTGCCTCAGCAACTCCACTGGTATCCCCTTCTCCTTCTCTCAAATTACAAGAATTTACCTCACCTAAAGGACTGAAAAGTGGAGTGTGTGTACTTTGGAAACTCTGTTCAGTTCCTTCAGTTTTTCTATGCACCTCAGCGTGAGTTGCAGTTAGTGAATCTGTTGCTTTAGGGGTTCAGGTAGAACCTTTTTGAGGTCCAACCGAAGCTTGAGATTCATCCTTTTGGATAATTTTGTCTATAAAAGTGCTCCTTCCAGGAGCCATCGAGCCCTGGGATTTTGTATTTTTCGGTAAGGGTTTTTGTTTTACAGGTTCTTTCTTCTTAGTCATATATACCAATGCAAACTCTGTGCACCTATGTAACCTCTATGCATCAGCTAAAGGTAGGTGTTGGCACAAGCATTTTACTTGTTGCATGCACAGGTTCTTACCTTCCATTTTTAATACCTCGTCCTTTCAGAGACACAAATTATACTATCCTTGAAAATCTCCCCGACAACGGCACCAAAATGTTGGGTGTTAAAGATGTCATAAAAACAACCTTAGTCTAACATTAATTTTTTCAACTGAGGATTTGTCTTCTTCTTTTAATATTGTTACCAAAATCTATGTGAATAAGTTGTAGAGGTTTAAATCGTGTATATAGTTCATTTACAACAAATATGGATTCATCTAAAATACTGTAACAATAAAATTTATCACACATTAACTACAAAATCTGAAACTAATGATTCAAGCAAAAGGAAACATATTCTGAGAAATAACACACCCTGAAAAGAAACATCAATTAATTACTGAACTCATTCATTTATCCAGGAAACAACAATTTAATCTAAAAAAGTGCCAATGAATCAATCTCTCAAAGAACAGTGATTAATCAACCTATTCGAAAGGAACAACGATCTATCGAGATTTAAGAAGGAACAACAAATGATAACTTAATGAAAAGAATCAACAAGTGATAAATTGACAACAATCGGTAATGGAACAACAATCGATAATTTCCAAATAGAACATCTAATCTCTACGAATGGAATAACACAATCAATTCATAATATAAACAACACATTAATGAATCTATTCTAACTGTTGAAGGAAATATCAACCCACAGAATTACCACAGAACC
The DNA here is from genome assembly GCA_000966675.3 of Picea glauca. NCBI lineage: Eukaryota > Viridiplantae > Streptophyta > Pinopsida > Pinales > Pinaceae > Picea > Picea glauca. The sequence goes on from JZKD02S1763360.1 coordinate 532,124, forward strand.
GGAAAAAATACAGATAAGACAGTAGCTCCTGTCGACTAGGCCCACGGTCTTCAGAAGACACTGTTATGAAAAACTCAGTACATAGAAATTGTCAAAACGCTTGAAACTTCCATTAATTCCATAATTGATAAGTCATTTACAACTGGGTTGTTGTACATAGTATCAACAATTAGGATATCAAAATTCTAGCACACCCTCTCTATCCTTCACTCTTCTATATATATTACAATAAGACAAGTGAATTAAGTTATCGTGAGGATCGAGAGATCCTCACGATTGCTTTTACTATTTTATGAATATTTCAAGACAAAAATCAATCTTCCTTGAACTATCTCGTGCCTGATTTCTTTAATCTTCAATGGCTTGTTCATCTTTATTATCTTCTTGATTATCCTCGATTAACAACAATATCCCATTTCTGCATAAAATCAAAGCAATTCAAACCCAAAGTTTAGAAAATATATAGTATTATTTAATATTATTTTCAAAAGATTTTTAATTATTTTCTTCCCTAATTACTTCAAACTAATAGAAAAGTCAGCAAACAATATATCATAAACCAAAGTAACAAGGAGAATATTTATACCTTTTCCTTAACCCAACAGTGTGCAGGGCCAACACTTAGTGAAGTGTTGAAAGGTTCTAAAGGCGAGTGAGCGCAAGGATTGTGTCGGAGACTTTTTTTAGTCTTAAGCTCAGGAAAGATAGATATATTTAGGTCTCAAAAGGAAGGATTTTTGTATTTGGAGGACGAGTGGATGAGATCTGTTTGGGAGGAACCAAAGTATTTCATGACCATTGGGTCTGGAGAAGAAGGTTGAGTGTAGCTCCTAGAATTAGATAAGGTTCCATATGACCTTGGGTTGCAAAACCCCTTGCTAATCCTAAAAGAAGTGAAGCTAATCTGGCTTCAGAACTCCTGGAATTTGGAGGTCTCGAAAATATGACCTCACAACCCTAAAAAATAGTCGAAGCCAGAGTTGTGAATTGATGAGGGCCATGGATCTGGGAATCCATTGGGAATCACTCTCAATTGTTATATTGAACTTAGTGAAGAGGTAGCGCTAAGTACTTCGGCGAAGTCCCACTTCGGGAGAATAGAGGTGGTCTAATGCCAAAACTCTCAAATGTCGGAGTCGCACAGATAATATGGGTCATTGAGAGTAGAGGGGCGTGTGTCCAAAGATCAACGGTTATCTGATGGTATCGAAGTGTAAACCCAAGAGCATGCAAGTTTCCCCAAATCTATACAAGCCGGCGTAAATCCTGGTCATGGATGCTAGGTGCACATGGTGATAGATTAGGCATGGTTCATAGTTAGAAAATACAGGAGGAAGTTGTAAACTACACGCCAAAACTCCTGAATGTTGGAGTTGTGAAGTAACGTGGATCGTTGATCTAAGGACCCTTCAGGATCCCTATCAACCGTCTAATCAACCAACATGAAGGACTTATGTACAACACTTTGGTGAGGTCCTACTCCGGGAGGAAAGGAGTGTGGAGCAGGTAGAAACCCCTGAACGTCGAAGTTATGAATTAACGTGAGTCGTAGATTCATGGATCTACGTGGATATGCCTCAACCGTAGGATCTAAGTGGTATTGGGAAACATCTGGCAAGAAATTCTAACTTCGGAGCTCTGGGAGGTTCAACAAGTAGGTGAAGCTAGGATCCCTCATAGACTTCCAGTCCACGGTTGATGTGGCATGCCGACATCACCTAGGGTTACATGGATCCTTGTCATGTATGCCACATGTCACCTAGATTCATACGTTTCACAAACCCTATAGGCCCATTAGCACGTGACATGTGTCACCCACTGAAGGGGCCATGTGTCATCTCCACCCTGTTTTGTATCACACTTGGCGCTCACTGCTTGCCCCATTTGGTGGGAGGAGTGTGTGTGACCCACCTATTCTTGTCTTCACATTTAGTACATCACCACTGTTGGAGAAATTCCTATTTTCGGCACACTAGTTCAATGGGAGTTAACTGACTAGTTCTATTTTAGACTTTCTAATTTTATACCATAACTATTATGCATGCATTCCTAAGAAAATCTCACTACAACTTACTGCTTCTTCTCTTTTCTTAATTATAGGATGTCATTTCCTATATGAGTGAATATCACTCACTCATTGAACATATAATAATATACATTGATTCACATTCGTCATATTGTATCTCTCTTCCTTTTCTTGATAAGATTTGTTTGTGTATGCTTTAGCTAGGTCTCCTATGCAGGTTTCCATGAAACACTGACATGGTATCAAAGATGAGATACTTGGATCAACCCAAGCAAGCCAGAGAAGAGCGAAAGAGAATTTAATTATTGAGTAAACCTAGTTTCCTCCAGAGTAATATCCTATCCCTATCGAAAGGTGAGACAATTGGAATTGACATAATCTATCCATTGCTAGGGTGAGATGGTAAATCGACGCAATCTATCCATTTCTAGGGTGCGATGGTAAATCGACGCAATATATCCATTGCTAGGGTGCAATGGTCGCACTCAAACTTAAGAAAATTCAGTATGCCCTCTAGAAAATTGGTTTTATGCAGTAAAACAACCATATCTTGAAATCAATGATCTCGGTCGGGCTGAAATTTTGACCACAGACATATAACATAGGGATTCTCATGATCACCAAAAATATCCAAAACCCACATCATATTTTAGGATATATAGTTGTTTTTATCATATCTGTAGTTGTCATAGAACCGTTTGTCATATCTCGGAATCCATGATATGGGCTTTCAGGATATTTTTAGAATCAACAACAGGGATGGACACTATGCAACTTCTTCAATCAAGTCTCATGATAATACTCACACTGTACAACTATTTTGAATGGAATCTGAAGTCCTCATTCCAACTCAAAAGAAAAGGACTGTATACTTTGATGATGGCGACAGAAACAAAACCTACATCAGTGCTTGAGAAGACCATATGGGTGAACCATAAGGATGAGGCCACATGACTAATTCTTGAGTTAATCTCCACTAATTTATGGTTTCATGTTGTTGCATGAAAGACTCCAAATGAGATCTGGACCACCTTGGAAGGACTCTTTGGAAAGTAGGATGAGATGTGAGGTCATATGATTGAGGTAGAGTTGAATACTTTAGACCCTAAAAGTTTTGATAATATACAAGATTTCTTTACTAAATTAAAATATTTGATATTGAGATTGGGTGAATGTGGTATTGAAAATTCTACATAATATAAACAACTTATTCTAACAATATTGGCCAAGCTAGGACCAAAATACGTTGTATATGTCTCCAATTTCCATTCTGGCAGATTTCTTTTGGGAGCAAATTGGAAAATTCCTACGAGAGATCAATTCATCTCTCACGCTAGAGAAGACAAAACTCATACAGATGGGCCTCATGAAATATCCCAAAGCACATGCACTCACCATGCATGATGGAAAAGGTTCATCCAATCAGAAATCAAAGAAGAAACAAAAGGAGATATTACATCTAGAGTCAAAGAAGGAGGGATATTCCAAACCCTTCAAGGATTCATCAGGTTCCAAAGATTCTTCAAATTCCAAAGGGAAGAAGAAGAAGGGAAAGAATTTCACATATTGCAATAAACGGAATCATGAATATCCATATGCATGAATAAGTAGATCGATCTTATGACATAGGTACTTCAAAAGAATAACCTTGGAGACTTCATTCCAGAAGGAGCCAAGAAGAAGAAGGAAGAATATCATGCGCCTCATAAAAGTAACCATCATGCTCTGGATACAATTAATTCCTCATATAATTCATGGATTATAGATTCTGGTGCATCACATGATATGGCAGCTAAAGAGGAAGTTTTTACTTCTTTGAGTTCATGCTCTGGACCTCCTATTCTCATGGGGGATGATACTCCAATAGCAGTTGCAAGAGAGGGAAGAGTGGAACACCCTAATGGAATTTTTTAGAATGTTTACATGTTCCAAAGATTTCTATAATTCTTCTCTCAATTCATCATATCAATCAAACAGGTAAAAGGGTTGAATTTACATCAGATTCAATTATTTACTTGACATGAATGATAGTTCCATTATTGCATTTGGTGAGGTAGATCACAAATGACGGTTGTATAAGTTCACTAAGTTTACTGACTATGACTCATTTTTCTACTTACACATGCTAATGATAGTAGTAGAGTATTGCATGAGATATTTGGTCATTTAAACTTTAGGTACATGCATCAAATTTCCAAGCAAGGAATGGTCAAAGGCTTGCCATAAATTCACATTTTTGAAGGGGTTTGCGAAGGATGCATTCTTGGAAAGAATCCTGAAGAGAATTTTGAAAAGGGGAAGGCAAGGAGAGCCTCCTCTTCCTTGGAGCTTGTTCACAATGATATCATGGGTCCATTTCCACATCCATCCATCAACAAAGACAAGTATGTTATTACATTTATTGATGATTACTCATGCTATACTTGGGTTTATTTTCTCAGAAAAAAGTATGAAGTTTTTGAGCATATCAAAGACTTCAAAGCTCTAGTAGAGACACAAATTGGGAAGAAAATAAATAACCTCCGTGCATACAATGGGGAGGATTATATCGAAAATATGTTCAGAATTATTTTTGTGACACTGGTATCCATTTGTAGCACACAGTTCCATACACTCCATAGCATAATGGATTTTTTGAAAGGAAGAACATGTCTCTCAAGGAGATGACTAGTTTCATGTTGCATGAAAGATCAATTCCTTCCAAGCTTTGGGCTAAGGCACTTAACTATGTTGCTTACATACATAACAGAGCACCTCACAGATCTATTGAGAATAGGAAACCTTTTGAGGCTTGGACAGGTGACAAACTAGATGTCACATACTTCAGCATCTTTGGATCTAGAGCATGGGCCCATATTCCTTATGAAAATAGGAAAGCCTTAGATCCATAGAGAACAACTTAAATTAATTCATATGATGTGAAGGGGTATAGATTAATTCATCCCTCTATAGACGGGCTCATCATTGAGCGCAATATTCAGTTTGAGGAGAGTCATTTTCATCCACCTCAAGTGCAACATGCAAAGACTCTTGTGATTCCATCAGTTCCAGACATCAAAGATGATGATTCCACACACTTAGATGCTACATATTCATACACAGATTCATAGGATTATATACATGTAGATGAGTAGGTAGTACAGTCAAATGAGGAGCCAACATCGAAGCTTTAGAAAATTTCCAAGTGGGAATATCCCACACTTCATGCAGTAGGAAACCATGTAGGAGATCCATTGGATTTGAGGAGGACTCGATCTCAGCATGTAGATACTTCTCATGTATGTTCATCTTCTGAACTAGTGATTCCCATGCATTTCTATATGGTTCAATATTCTGATCCACATACCTACAGTGAGGTTGTTGGAAGTCCACTATGGGAAGCAACCATGCAAGAGGAGCATGACTCTCTCCTAGAGAATCAGACTTGGGATTTGGTTCCACTTCCACCAAGGAGGAAACTTGTCAGATGCAAATGGGTCTATAGGACCAAGAGAGAAGCAAATGGTCAGGTGAGAAAGTACAAGGCCAGATTAGTTGAAAAAGGATTTTAGCAGATTCATGGGATAGATTATGATGAGACCTTTGCTCCTGTAGAAAATATGGACTCCATTCACTTGGATATAGCCATTGCAGTAGCCAAAGGATGGGAATTTCACCAGATGAATGTGAAGAATTATTTTCTTCATGGTGACCTTTCAGAGAATATCTACATGAAGTAGCCGCAGGGGTTCATTGAGAACTCATCTTTAGTATGCAGACTGAAGAAGTCTCTTTCTGGCCTCAAGCAGGCACCTAGAGCATGGTATGAAAAGATGGATTTTTTTATCACACTAAGTTGCCTTGGGTCTTTAGTTTTATTAATAATTTTTTAAGCCTTAGATTTTAAGTTTTTGAGTCTCATCCTCTTAAAGTCTGATGTTAGGTTCATCTTAGAAGATTAAAGTTTTGATTCATAGTTCTTGTTCGGTCCTAAATTTGGTTTATGGTTCTAGAACCTATTTAGCTCATGACTCATTTTTGGTTCTCATCATGACTTGTCCCTAAATAGACTCCTCCCATTGCCAAACTGATGTGACTCCTCTTTCTCTTCACTCATGACCTAGTAAGAACGACTTGTTGTACTCACTTACCTGTCCAATCATTTTTTGATTTGGAAGCGCTGCCTACTCATCAGGTAGTTCTGTAGCGCCTGTCACGTCTATCATCCATCCACTCCAAGTCATGATTTACATGACTGAGACCGTGTCCCTTGTTTTCAGTGCCAAAAGTTAGTTAATGTGCCTTCAAAAGTTAGTTAATGATCCTTGGTAACGGTTTCTTAATTTTGAAAATTTTAACAGTGCTGCGCTACGTAAGTTTGCCAGTTCCGATCAAGCGACCACATGCCAACTAAATTTGATGTTGTGAGAGATTCCAGGGCTGAAGTTTCCTCAATTTCATCCTATGATCGCGCTGAAGACCTCAACAGGTGTCGATTTTACAGGTATCTTGTGAAGCCTCCATTGCATATTAATTTTCTCAAGAACCTTGTGCTCAAGTTTTCGGTTTGTTAAGCCTGCAGGGTAGTAAGGAATCCATATTTGTGTACTAGAAAATGTCCTTTCTCGTGTCCATGGTCTAATTAATATCATTTTCTTTAACCCTTGAAGTCATAAAACTGTAATAGTTTATCCTCTGTGTATGTGTTGCGCTACCCAGAGGCGCTGCTCAAACCCTCTCTATTTTCCTTGCTCCTTTTCATCCTATACAAAGATCCATTCTGGATTACCCCTTCACATTGTATTCTCTAAAAGGCCTTTACAAGTCTAAAGGTCTATTCCCCATAGTCAAGCTCGGATTTCTAAGCATTGTTAATTTTAAGGGCCATCTTTGTACATTTGAAACCTGAATTGAATCTTTTTGTTCATTAGCATCCCTTAAGCCCCCTAAGAACCCTCATTTTCCAATCATGGAGACCCCTCAGTCGAAGAAAGCACACAAAGGTGGCAAGATAGTTAGGACAGAACCTGTGGACATGTAGATTTTTGACACAGAGCCCATGGCAAGGGAGATATTTCAAAGAGTGGGATGCCTTTCTTTCTGCCAGAACATGCAGAGAGGCCATCCAGAGGTAGAAAAATAGTTTGCATTAAATTTTGATGGCAAGAAAACCAGAGTTGGGGATTTGGAATTTGAGGTAAATGAAACCTCCATCTCAGCTGCAAAAGGGATTCCCATTTCAGGTGAAAAGTGGTTCAAGGCCACGGTTTTGAGTTCACCCTTTGTTAAAGATCTCTTCAAGCCTGAATATTGAGCCAATGAATTGTCTAAGAGTATGCCAAGGAATCAACTAATCAAGAAGTTTGATAGAATTTTGAAGATTATATAGAGATATTTTACTTGTGAAGGGAGATTTAACACCTTGTATCATTACCACATAAGGTTGTTGTTACATTTTATTGGTAAGATTGAGATGAATGTTCCTTATTACTTGTTGAGAAGTATAGGTAAAATGTCAGATAGGGTGCAAGACTAATCTAAGGATGTGGATTCTAGCCTATTCCACTCTGGATTGATCAGAATGTTAGTCTCCGAAGAGTTGGGAAAGAAAGAGATTTCATGGGAGAATTTTGTGGTTACTTCTCACTTCAAGATGGACCCAGCACCTACTCCCCAATCACAGATTGTAGTTCCTTCAAAATCCACTAGTACTAAAGCAGGTATCAACAAGAAGAGAAAGGGCAGAGCCCCTGTTTCAAAAATCAGCAAACAAGTCATGGAAGATGAGGAGGAGACTTATCCTTCTCCACATAGATATTTTTCACCCCCACCTCCACCAGGGTTAGAAGAAGTTCCTTCCTCTACCAAGTTGACATCTAAGAGATGAAAGAAGCTTCTCTTTCCCTATTCTCCTCCACTAGTCGAAATCAAGGTTAAAAGACCTTTCACTAGGTCATCAATGCATAAAGAGAAAGGAAAAAGCATTGAAAAGCTTGTGGAGGAGAAATCAGAAACCCCTATTCAGAGGAAAAGGGGTAAAGGTACCAAAATACCTTTGGAGAGGAAATATGAAGTCTTTGTGAAATATTTTGAAGAGCATGTGAAGAACAAAGGAGAAGTTGTTGTGCAAGAGAAGAAGCATAAAGGAAAGGGTTTCGAGAAGGCTGGTAAAATACACAAGAAAATTCTCGTACAGAGGGAAGAAGAGGACGAGAAGAAGCCTATTGAGACTATGCATGTCTCTACTCCCCCTGGTGATCAAACCTTTAAGATACTTATCAGAAAACTTAAGGAGTCAATAAAAGAAGTGGCTAAATTGAAAAAGGAAGCCATGTCTAAAAGACTCAAGATGACAGAGCTTATGGATGGCTAAAAGCATACCCTAGACTTGGCAATATTTGCAGCAAGAGGACTCAACCCCTACATAGACAGCCCCAGAACCTCTATAGGAAGAAAAAAGGTTTCCAGGCCTAGAACAAGAAGCTAAAGGTAGAACCAAAGCATTTCCAAGATGAGGTAGCCCAAAGGAATTTACAGGTGTTGGTTGAGGCTGCCATTGAAGATGACAAACCAGCAGCTAAGGAGAGCACAACTACAATGAAGAAGCCTGCCAGTTCCAAGAAGAAGAAGTCTATTGAGTCAATTGAAGATACTCTTTCTACCAGAAAGAGTGTGAGGCTAAGTGTCAAGATGACAAAATATTTGGTAAGGGGTAAGCTCCATTTTGGGGGATTGTTCCTTTTTGGGAAGGTTAACTAATATGAAAATACTATCTTTTTCCATCTATATAGGATTCTAGGCGTTTAGCTATATGGATTTTGAGTCTTTTCTAAGTGCTAGCTTCACTTAGTGGTAAAAGCACTACCTATGGCATAGTCAAGACACCTAAGTAAAATGGTTTTGTCATCATGGAAAGACACAATATGCTCTGCACTTGTTCAAGATTCAAAGACCTTGTGTTTTGGCATTGTTGCCCAAACATGTATGAAAACGCAGTGTAAGTGGTGTTGTGTAAAAGTGCTATGTAATATTCCACAAAGCGAAGAATTGGTATATGGGTGCAACACAACGACACTACCTGTTATCACTGAAATTTCGTCCGCACAGGACGACAAGAACTCCGCATCATCAGCACAGAAAAACAGTCATTCATGGCACAAGGATTAATTCCACAGCACAGCAAAAGGGTCAAAACTATACAAAATGGCCAAAAAATTAAAAGGC
>JZKD02S1763360.1:579855-594294 GCA_000966675.3 Picea glauca
TATCTTTATTGGTTATAAAGATGGTGTGAAAGGTTATAAGCTTTGGAACCCAGAAACCAAGAAAATTATTTATAGTCGAGATGTTGTTTTCAGAGAGGTAAAAGATGTGTCCAAAAAGGAATTCCTACCAACGCAAGACGAACCTAAGAAAATAGAGCTTGATTTGGATGATGAAAAATCTAAATCATCTGAAGAAGAGGAAGCAGAAGAAGAAGAATAAGAATAACCTCATACCTTAGTATTGAGGAGATCAGTGAGAGATAAAAGGAAACCAAAAAGGTATAGTCCACCTGATTTCCATTCCAACTTTTCTTTATCTATTACTGATGATGATCCCAGAAGGATTTGTAGTGAAGGGAAAGAAAGAGYTGGTCTATAAGCTAAAGAAGTCACTATATGGTCTGAAGCAATCACCTAGGATGTGGTACCAAAATTTTGACACATACATCCTTGTATTGGGATTTGTAAGAAGCAAGGATGATCACTATGTATATTCCAAGCAGGTTGGTAATCACTTCATTTATGTAGTGTTGTATGTTGATGACATGTTGTTGCTAGGAAATAACATGGATGTTATCAAGGAGGTGAAATCACAGCTATCCTCCAAATTTGACATGAAGGATCTCGGTGTTGCTAACTTCATTCTGGGAATGGAGATTAAAAGAGATCGTGCAAACAGGAAACTCTGGTTGAATCAGAGAAAATATGTTAAGACAATATTGTAGAGGTTTAATATGCATGGAAGTAAACCGGTCAAGGTTCCTAGTCCTATAGGTGTAAAGTTATTTGCAGATCAGTGTTCCAAGACACAGGAAGAAGAAGAGGATATGTTCCATGTTCTGTATGCTAGTGCAGTTGGCAGTTTGATGTATGCAATGGTCTGTACTAGACCAGACATTGCACATATAGTGGGAGTTTTGAGAAGGTATATGTCAAAACTAGGGAAGGAGCATTGGACAACAATAAAGAGGGTCTTTAGGTATCTGCGTGGCACTACCAGTTATGGATTGTGCTACCAAGGAAGACCAGGATTGGACAGAGTGTTGGACATACATGGATTTGTTGATGTAGACTGGGCTAGAGATCTGAATCACAGAAGATCTACAAGTGGGTATGTGTTTAACCTATTTGGAGGAGCAATCTGTTGGATGAGAAAAAGACAAGCTATGGTGGCACTCTCAACTACAGAAGCTAAATACATGGAAGCCACTCATGCAAGCAAGGAAGCAGTATCGTCACAAAGATTGATTAAATTTTGTTTTTCTTAAGAATCTATATGCATTTATTTACTTCACAGGTTTAAAACTTACAGCCTCCTCATAGTACTTAAGGAGCCCTACATTCCTCAAGAGGACATGGGTCGCTGCAGTAATAGGGAGAGGGTAAAAATCCCTCTCCCGATCTCATACAACACTATACAATTCAAACCTTTTCTCCTGTTGTTGTTGTTGTTCTCACCACTGACATCTTTGCATAATTAACATATGAAATACATCATCCTCATACATAAAACATAAAAAAAATCTAGTAAATGAGAAATTTATTTATAAATACGGAAAAATAACTTCCTTCAAAAAGTAAGTAAATTTCATCATTGTTGCGCCCCAAAAATAGTCAAGCATCACCCACGGTGCGTATATTACTTGTGAGAACCATCAATGATGCTCCCTCTTAATATAACACACCATATGAAATTTTTTATATTATTTTATGTGGTGTGTTGTATAACCTTACCATACTGATGAGTGAAGGTTATCTGACGCACCGCCTAAAATAATAAAAACTTAAAATATTAAAGCACCGTAAAACAATTTTTAAAAAAATTGGTTTTGTGGTGCATATCATTTTCCTGACATGAACTGGTGCTTTGTAGGAAAGGCAGCACACCACACCACTAATTTTTTAAAAATTGATAATTATGATACTTAGGCATTTATGCTCTAATTTTTTACAACGTTGCATTGTGTAAGAATTTAATGCATCAATGCATACGTTTACCAACACATCGCATAAAATAATATATTTGATTTATGCGATGCATCTTCTAATGTAGTGCCCTAGTGCATTAACGTTAATTAGACACACTGCAAAAAATTAGCTATATTATTTTTTGTGGTGTGTCAATAAACTTACGCCCTAGTGGGTTAATGTTTACAAACGCACTGCCATAAAAATTTGACATTTTTTTGGTGCACCCTATAAATTTTCAGGGTGTAGCGACTTTTACGACGGTGTGTACATTTACCAACTCTCTACATAAAATAATATATATGATTTATGTGGTGTGTCTTCTAATGTAATGCCCTAGTGTGTTAACATCAATTAGATGCACCGCCAAACATTAGCTATATTATTTTATGCAGTGCATCGGTAAACATACGCCCCAGTGCGTTAATGTTTACAAACAAATCACCATAAAAAATTGACATTGGTTTTTGGTGCACCCTATAAATTTTCAAGGTGCACCGACTGCAGTGTGAGTCAAACAACTCGAACACATCGAGCAAAAAAAAAAAAAAAACAACAACTGTGGAAATTTAACTAAATTTTGAATTTTAATATGCTAATAGTTTAAGTTATAAAGAAACAAAGACATTACCTAGACATTTTCTCGTTGGGGAGGCATGGTTGGCACGTCTTCCAAAAAAAAAAATTTCCCACCGTTTGAAAAAATTCTAAAGCTACACACTAAGAAACACATGGAAGGAAGGCAAGCAAGGGAAGCATCGATGGTAGTGCGTTTTAGAGTGGAAAACATTGCACCGGTGCTTGAGAACTCTACAAAAATGAAAATGGTAAAAATAAAGTTTTACCGCCAACAATTTTTTTAATTTAACCATGTTATGGTGCGCTCAATTATTAGACGCACCGGTGTATCTGTATTTACCTACTGCACCGGATATATATTTTTTTTAAATAACCCAACCATGGTGCACTATTTTTTAGAGCAACTTGGAGAACTAGTGCATCTGTATTTAAGGAGCTCACCGCAATATATATTTTTTAAATAACCCTACCACGGTGCACCATGTTTTAAAGAAACAATCCATCTATATTTATATAGTGCACTGTAGTATATTTTTTGAAATAGCCCAAGCACGGTGCACCATTTTGTTAGAGCATTGGTGCGTCAGTATTTAAGGAGCGCATCAGAATATATTTTTTCAAAATAACCCTACCGTGGTGTGCCATTAGTTAGAGCATAGGTGCATCTGTATTTAAGTAGCGAACCGGAGTATTTTTTTTTAAATAACCCTACCACGATGCACCATGTGTTAGAGCATCGATGCATCAGTGTTATAAGCGCATCGATGTGCTCTATATTTATAAAAGCACTGTGAAAAAACTTCCACTGAAACCTCTGGCCGCTAGTCTCCACTAGTGTCTTCCGCTATAAACGGATTTTTAGGTTATTTTTGTAGGGGCTTCCGCAAAAACCTTTGCTAGAGGGTTTTTTCCTTGTAGTGTATTTACCTTGGAAACACTCCCTTAACTGGGAAAACCAACCAATTCCCAACCAACTTGAGAGTTGCACCTCTTTCTCTCTCTTTATATTAACTTCACCATTCAAAATACAATATAAGGTATTTTGTGACATCCAAAACTATAATCCATTATCCTAGATTAGATTACAACCCTAATTCCTAAACAAGAATTAATTTACAATTGGCCAAAAAACCATTCATTGAAAAAAGAAAAAAACAAACCCAAAATGGACCCAAAGAAATTATTTTGGAAGCACTTCCCCCCAAAACCCCTATGCCATGGGGGCTCAAAACCCCCTTGGACCCTCTTTTTTCTGGGAACCTGCCAATAATACAACACGTGTCCAATAGTGTGTATAATAAAAAATAACCTAAGAAAACAATAAAAAGAAAGAGGACATATAGAGGACAAAGTTGGAAAGGTTTGAAAATATCTCTACCATACTAGCTAAATGGAAATATTCACCTCTCCACTCACAATATTTATAATTCCCTTATGAATCTAGGTTGTTGTGAAGGTATGAGATATTAGTGGACAGATCGAGTGTAGATCCGAGATACCAACAGACAAATCTAGCATATCTGAGGTACCAACAAGAAAATCTAGTGTAGATATGAGGTATTAGCAAGTAGATATAGCATATATGAGGTACCAATATGCATATCTAGCATATCTGAGGTACCAACAGATAGATCTAGTGTAGATTTGAGGCACCAGTGGAAAGATCTAATGCATATATGAGGTATCAACAAGAAGATCTAGAAAATCTGAGGTACCAGCAAGAATATCTTGCAGATCTAAGGACCAACGGGTAGATCTAGTGCAGATATGAGTGTCTAGTAGGTAGATCTTGGTAGATTGAGTAGAGGGTTTCTTCAGGACAAGAGTTGTTAGGTTTATTGTAATTTTTATTTTTCCTCATTGGTTCATTTTCCTAGCAAGGGATCCCTTGTAAGCTTGGAGTCATTGTTAATGAAAAACTTGTTTGAAGGGAATAATTTATATGTGCATGGATGAAGTTTGGTTTCCATATTTTCTTCCGTTGATTTATTTATTTCTAGTCACTATATTTTATTTTGTGAGCCACAATTTAATTTTCAGCAAGGAAATCACAAGGAAATAATTTATCTAGGTGATGTGTAACACACCCAACCACTAAATACCCTTTCTAAGGATGGGGCATGAAATTTTTGGTTTTCCTAACTCTCCCAAATCTTAATTCTAGGATCTCCATTGGCTACTGCTTGCCACGAGATTTCTAACGGTCACCACCACACTAAAATCTAAGCTCTAGTTTGCAAGGTATGGCCTCCCGAAGTTACCCAGGGCATTATTAATTAGGGTCTTCAATTTTTGGCATTGACCGACCTTTTTTTCTTACTCCCTGAAGTCCCAAAATCTCACCATGTGGCCTTGACCCTTAGACGATCGGTGTTCCGCACTTTGCGTTGAACATCCCTTTTTCAGAGTTCAGAGTTCGACAATCGGCAACCTTCATCCTACATTTTTGGTGATCGAAAATCATTGTTGAACATTCGATGATCAGTGTTGAAAAACCCTTTGTTATTTTACGGCCAAATCTTCCAAATTCCCAAATTTATCTAGACTCTCAGAATCCCAAAATCTTGCCATGTGGCCTTGGCCCTTCGGCGATCTGCATTCGACATTTTACATTGAAAATTTATATATTTTTGATCCAAATGGATATCAGTGGCCACCCAGATTTTCCAACTGGCTCAAAACAATTTTCTCACAATTTTGGCAATTTACTATTTTTAGTCGTTTTAACTTTCAGGGCCATTTTGAGGGCCTAAATGAAGGTTTTTCGGGATCGATATCCTAAATTATTATTGATGGAATAATTGATCCCAAAAAATTAATCTCCTCGACGATACCTTTCCAACGGGCTATCACACGCGTAAAATGGAGATCGTATGCAAAAGTTACAGCCCCGGGAAGTTGATGTACTAACTTACCCAAACAGGGCCCACATGACTTTTGGCACTTCATCTCCTAGGGTTAGGTTTTTGGATGTCTAGGGGTTTTGGCATTCTTTATTATTGTAAAAAGGCCTTCAAAACCACATTGTAACCTTCTTCTTGTGAATTCAAGCTTCCATCACATCTCTTCTCAGAGATAAGCAACCACCATTCCAACAAGCTTGTTTCCGCTGCATTTTACAGTTTCAGCTAATTTCGTTATTGAATAGAAAACCAGTTTTACTGTATCTATGTTATTTTTTGTTAAGAAACTATTAATAATATATATTCATTCCGTTCTACTCATAAAATTCGGATCAATTGTAACACACCCCAAATATTCTGAATTCTCGAAGTTATCCAAACTCTCGGAGTCTTGAATATGTCACCAACGACGTTGACCAGGCAGGCAAAAACCAAAAGCTGACACATGGTAACGGACATGGCTAACATGTGTCCTCAATAGGAGGTGACACATCTGATGCTCTAATAGGAATAAGGGTTCTATGAATTGTCCAAATCTGGGTGACAGTGGCACACATAATGTGGGTCCACATCACCTTGAATTACGTCAGGAGGCCACATCATCTTGGATTGATAGCTTCCCAACCCTTCACTATCATGGTCGGTAAGATTCCATGTATATCCATAGATATACGGCTCCCATTACTTTACGACTCTAGATTTTGGATCTTACCAACTCCTCACATCACAAATTCCCTGAAGAGCCGAGTCTCTAGACTCTCGAATCTAGCGCCACGTGTCCTCTACCTATCAATGGTCCAGATTACTTATCTCTTTCATATTGTAGCTAATGAAATGACTATGGGTGTGTGCCTTTACACCCAACCATAGGCTTAGATTCATTCACTCTTATCACTCTGGCCACCCCTGTGCTAAGACATGATATCACTAGGGAAATTTCACAGTTTCTCATGGATTTCTTCCCAGTCATGGTCTCTACGGGTTTTATCAGATACCTCCTCAACACCAAGCTCGTAGTATCCTTCTCAGCTCACGCTCTTTTGTAAGTTCTCATATATCTTTTCTCCTATTTTATTTGGTAACCAGAACATCTTATCAAGCTTTTAATTCCTCTTCTCAGCTAAAGAGCCTCATGCCCTCTCTCTTCTTGTGTCTCTTCTCTCATCTCCTCCTCAGGAAGGTTATGGACATTTCCTGTTCCTTTTGTCAGCAGGAAACTAGGGTTAGTCTAGGTCTGTAGTACTCTGTGGTACTTCAGGCTGACAGCCTCTTGTCTCCTCAGCTAGACCATTCTTACATTCATGGGGGTGGTTGATTATCTAACCACCAGTCCTTCCTTCATTAATTGATTCCTCTCCTTGGGATATGAATGAGGCTTGTTATCTCAACAAAAGGGAATTGGGATCATTTGAACTAATGAACCCTCTCCATAGTTTCCCCACTCTTTCCTCTAGTGATATCATGGCCAGTACTTCAAGGCTTCACCACCATAATCATTTATTGGAAATTCAAACAATAATAAATTTATATTGTTCCCATTCCATGGCATGATGATAATAATTAATGATTAATTACAAGTTGGGGTAAACAGGGGTATTATAATCCCCTCCCCCTTAAAAGGAACATTGTCCTCAATGTTCTTTCTCAGTAACATCGGTCATGCCTTTCTCATTCAGCTGCTTCAGAAGTCTTGACCCTCTTTCTCGACTAGGTCCTTTTCAAACTCTTGGCCTTAATCACCTATCTTCAATAATCTTGGAAAACAATCATATTAATCATAGCTTTCATGCATAAACATTTTAATGTTGCATAAAAATCAAGAAAATTTCATAACTTATCACCATACTCATATGTGCAGTTCGTGGATTCATATCCACGTGGATGTCTAGTTTTCTTGGCTCATTTTTTTTCTCGGACATACCCATTATGTGCATGATCCCAATCAATATTTTACAAGAATTATCAAAGTCTCCTCTTCCTTGTGTTCATTCACCTTCCAGGCCCAGGTTCAGGCATCCCCTTCTCTGCTATACAGTTCCTCAAGCAATCCATATTGCCTTGCCAAGGATTTCTCTCATAAGAATAATTTCAGAGACTTCATTGAGCCTTACAGTCAGGGAGTCCCTCATACTTGCTCTGTTGAGGCATCCCTCTGACTTGTGTTGCCACAACCCAACATATTCTAAGTGATCATGGCTTACCATAGGGTTCTCATGTCTCAACAGTAGCATCTTTCACACTTTCTGGCTTGAAATCCTTCATCTGTCCTCCTTGGACAGATATTTTTCATCTCACCTATATCACAGGTATATAAAATTATGAGAAATTATCATCAATTTCAAATTCATAATTTTCTTGCAAATCTGTTACCCACAAATTTCCACATTCCCCATTTATTTTCAAATCTGTTCCACACAGGAACCAGATTCACAAGTATGGTACTTTCCTTCCCATAGTATTTTATCTCAACAGGAATTTTTTCTTCCTTATGGGCTTACAACACTGCCATATCCAAGACCCTCTTTTCCTCCGACAACTTCAACATTCCTCAGCTAAACAAATTGTTAGTTTTCATGCACATTATATTTTCAAACAATGCATACTAACCATCCAAGTCATTTTCAACTATTAAAGGGTACAAATAAAAAAGGAAATTATTATTATTTATGTAAGCATCCTTTCAACATACTAAATTTTCCAACTGCAATTCAAATATTCAATGACTTTAATCAATGTGCCAATATTCATGGACACATTCATACCCAATGCATCCTTGAATTTATTTTCAATCCGCCGCACTTGATGACCAACACTCTGGTATGGTGTGTTGGGGTTTACCAACCTCTTCACCATATGTCTTATTATTTCTTGTTCACTCTTACAACAAGACTATTCTTCCTGCTACAGGTTGATCACGATCCCAAATCAGCGCACATGAAACTAAATGTTTCTCCTGAATGCACCCAAGAATTGTTCCTCTATTAGTAACCAGGGTGCCAACACTCATGGCCACCCAATTTTCTCTTTTCTTAACACCTATACAATGTAAGTAAAATATTGGAAGGCCCTCCTTCCTCAATGGAAAATCTGTTGTCTGCCCTGTATGCAACCTACATTTCCTCGAAGAAATTCCATGCAATGTGCTAACTATGAGAACCTTTATTCCCCAATATCCCTAGATTGGTCATTGTACCCATGGTACTCTTTACTCATGCATTTTCTTGCAAGGATTATAACTCATCCTTGAATGGCATAGACTTCCTCTCTCTATTTTTCAGATTCTTTTTCCTTGAATCCTACCTCCATTAGGTAGCAATGGCATACAATAGCCACTCAAAATTATTTTCATATCATTAGGATAATGAAATATTTTCAGAAAGGATGCCTACCAATTCCCTTCATACTTTATGCCACATAGGTATGAACATTCTTATACCTTCTCTGGCTGCTAGCACCCTCTCGGATATTACCTCATCAATGGTGCTTTGTAGGTAATTTTAAAGTCCCTTCAACAATATTTTAACAACAACCTCCTCATAGTTATCATTTTCTTGAGGTTGTCCATCATTGGCAACTGTCTTTCTCAACAGCTCCAATTCCTCTCTACCCATGTCATCCATCATGAATATATATTAGTTGTTAGGTAAAATAAAAATTCATGTATCATAGAATTTTAGTCAATAAAACATTTTCGGATATGTCCTATCATATATGTATGCACCTCATGACATCATACTTAAGGCTTCCACAAGTGCAACACAAGAAATTCTCAATTATTTCCTCAATCATACAACCGTCATCATTACGGTGTCAAAACATTTACTTTCATTAGCATACCATTTTTCTCTTCCTAGAGAAAAACATAATATATAACAAGAAAGTAGTTAAGGCTCTTCCCTTTTCCCAACTCCATCTACACAGCCTGGGACATTCAGTCCAACTAGGTTATTTTCCAAGGCCTCACTACCTTTGTTTAATATGGCTTCAACCAATCCTATTCATTCAAACTTACTTACTTACTTATTCTCCTTTATCTAGTTGTACTTGTTCTTCACAGCTGCTCATCTAAGACCTACACTTATGTTAAACAATCCAGAGTTCTTAGGGTGGGAAAAGTGATCCTCCTTTTATCCTTCTTTACTTATGCAATCTATTTCTTATTGTGATATTCCTTCTCTTTTCCTTGAGCATCCTCGGTTAGGCTCACCCTAACTCTTAGGATACATCAGCATGTTTTAATAGCAAACCTTTTGTTCATAATGATTCATGACCTTGTGCATGCTTCATGTTACCATTCGGTTATCAGAATGGTATACACTCATGAGTTAGTTTTCCACTCATATATTTCATTTTAGAATGTAATCTAGGATTTGTATATAAATGGGCTTGTAGTCCATTGCTCAATTATCAGTAGTCATTAAGGTTACGAATTTGTTCTCCTGACAAAGTCTTCACATAGTTCCTCCACAGGGAACTTCTTCGGCATGAAACTTTCTTATTGCATACCCTTCTCTATCTTTGATGGCCTCAACCTTGAGTTAGCTTTGATTGTTTACCAAATATTCCATAAGGAATATAAACATGCATCATTTTTATGCATCCAGATTATTTTCCCACACATATTCCTTGTTTTTCTAACTTACATCTATGATGCACTTAACCACATGCATAATCATAATTCATTTAACTTATGATTGTTCACAATTGTTCTCATGCAGTCCTCAAAGGATTAATCATGTTTCCTTTTGTCATGACAACATAGCATCCTTGCTGATTTACTCTTTCATTTGTTTATACTAACCTTTCTTGAGGGAATGGAATACATTCCCCTCAATATATCATTCAAACCCAATATTTCATGACTCCTCGTAATAGAATCGGCCATACATCCACAGTATTCATTCAATCTTGGCAAGTATAATTCTTGTCTGGCATATTACTCATCAAGTCATCCATATTGTGCCTTTATTATACATATATTCTTACATCATACATGTGTGTCACTTGCACATTTAATATCATTCATACCTATTTGGTATTAATATCAGGCTTCATATCAAGAAGCTTCACAATGCATTAAATCCATGCACTCAAGCCTATACACACCTATCCCAAACACACATCATGCAAGCTCATTGATTGCACCCTTTCCATGTCATACATGCACATGGACACATCAGACTTCTATATCCTTCTCCCAAGGATCTTACTACCATTCTCATGAAAAGTTCCATAGAGATACTCAACATTGATCTTTCCTCTCATTTGGGAGCTTGTAGTCATTCTCATGCTACCCACATGGCCAGTTTAACAGACATAATCATAACTATGTCTCTCTTTCCATATGACAACAACCAACAAATTTTTTTTCTTACCTTTGGTGTTATAAGATGACTCAATAGCCCAGAAATATTATCTGGGAAAATTCAACAGTTCCCCAAGGAAAAAAGATAGCTTATCAAGCTTCTCTTTCATGCCTCAAACCATTCTTGGTCAACATATTTCTACAAGGGAATATTTTCCTAAACTCCCTCTTATAACTATCTGAGTATACCAAGCTATTTCCATATGGTTATCATCCACCTCTGGATATCAATCTGACCCATTGGGCTTCTAGAAGTGCCCCAACACTTCCTTTACCACATTTAGGATCAACATTCAATCAACCATTTTACCTTATTTATAATAAATTTTAATGTCTAATAACATTTGGACTATTCTCTTAAATCCCAGATACAATTTCAAATTATGTTACTTAATAAGTATTCTAGTTCAAAACTCCAGAATATCTTTAGGTCATAATCAATCTTAACCATTACACCTAGATTTCTTCCTTCTATTTAGCAACAGTCAAGGATGGAGGTCACTCTCCTCCTCCCACAAGAATTTTCGCATACTAGTTTCCTATCCACCAAGCAAGGGTGTTGGACAACTGAGAGGGGGGGCGTGTGAATCAGTTGTTACTGTGCTTAAACAATTATGCCCATTTTAAAATCTTTACAAAACACTCAATGACAATCAAAATAATGTAGGGAAGTAAGCAATAGAATATTCAACATCAATCACACACATGAAATATACAAAGACATGTATTTCCTAAGGAAACCCATAAAGGGAAAAACCTCTTCTTCTTGATATGATAAGTAATCTTTATTTTCTATACATTATCATTCTTATGAGCACCAACTCATTGTGAGACTACCACCTTTGTTTTACAAGATGCAACTTTATGAGAGCACCAACTCTCTGGTTTCTCTAGCACCCACTAGAAGGAAGCACCAACTCTCTGGTTTCTCTAGCACCCACTAGAAGGAAGCACCAACTCCCTGGTTTCTCTAGAACCCACTAGAAGGAAGCACCAACTCCCTGAGTGTTCCACCATCAACTAGATCGAAGCACCAACTTCCAGTTACACAGGCACCAACCTGTCTAACATAGAACAATAGTGGCTTATCCTAAGATTCTTTGCCTTCTCTGGCAATGCGAATCTTCATCTTCTCTGTCACAATCAAGCTTTATCCGCTCTATTGTAGTTACATACTTCGACGCTTTTCCATCTGTCAATTGTCTCTATGATGAGTCTTCATTCCACTGGAAGTTTACCTCAATACTCTTCAGCTCCTCTGGCGAGTGCCCTGATATTCTTCGAATTCTCTAGCGGTTATAATCAGTGTGTTCATCATTAGTGGGTGTTATGCTGAGATTCCTTAGCTTCTCTGGTAGTCGAAACTCTACGTCTTCTCCTTCAGTTATAGCCAATCAATTATGGTTGCTTTGGATTCTAATACCAAATGCCTATCCAAAAAGGTGCTTCCCGATTTCTATCTAGTGAACGTTGGCTCTGTTTCATGATATGACCTTGCGCTATGAGCTTCATGTGACCACGCAATTGCGGGCGTGTCCATAGGCGGTTTGAGGGAAACCCTCTTTTCTCCCCGTAATTCACTATGAGCCTCCACACATCCTTTCTCCAAAACCATGGTTTTGATTGCGGCCAGCTCATGAAACATTAAGACCCAAGCATGTTATGGCCCCACAATTGAGCATGATCGTCGATCTCATGATATTGACGATGCTCCTGAATGAACATTTTAGGTCTATTCTCTCAAGTCTATTGACCAGATATCACCTTCCTACATCAATGGTTGAGATTTACTTCATGAACCAGGCTCTGGGATTTTCAAATCTCAAACCCTATTGGTGTTGACTGGATATCTTCTGAAATGGAATATCTGCTGACATTTGTTCCCCTGAATCTATGATTAGGATTTCCTCCATGAGTCTAGCCTTTGGGCCTTTAAATTATCAAACTCTTGTTTATTTCGTACGACAATCTCCCAGAGTTGATGATCTGTAGACACATGTCTCCCTAATTCTACGATCAGGATCTCCTCTGAGAGTCCGACCTTCGGGTCTTTCAATTCTCAAACTTCGCTTACTCCCGGAGCATTTCACCCGGAGTCCATGATCCAATGACGTGTGTCCCTTTAATCCAACGGCTATCCTCTGCTCTGGGACTTCGACCTTCAACAATCTCAAACCTTTCTCCTTCACATTTTCTCGAAGTAGTTTCGCCCAGAGTTCACGATCTGTTGACATGTATCCTCCTGCACGATCAACGATCATAAGTGACTTCGACACTTTTCGACTTTAGGATGATCACTGCTTCATTCTCCTCTGAAGTGGTCGCCTACTAAATAAGTCATAGGTGGTGGAAACCGCTTGTTGATGGTTAACACTTCCACTTACATTGTCCTTCCACTATACTAGATCAACGGTTGAGAATGCATCCGAAGTGATCTTCAAATCGGACGACTCATATCCACTTTGGGACTTCAGGATTTAGGGCATCTACTGCTGGTAAAAATCTTGAAGTAAAACTCCCAGAGTGACCTCACTTACTTATGTCACTTGATAACATTTCATAGTGCCTAGTAGATGCCATGTGTCCCTCGGATTTGTGATTTTCACGTACCTAAAGTGTCGAACCAACTTGACACTTGTCATTGTCTGATTGTGCCACGTGTCCATGTTGATGGATTCTTGTTGACGTCATATACCACATGTCCATGCTGACGTGGTCTGCCACATGTGCTTGAGAACAATATTTGTTGAAGTAGATCTCCTTGATCTAACGGTCATTGTCTGATCTCTAGATCTAACGGTCCTTATTCATTTCGGATTTCCGGGCTTCGAGTTTTTCAAATCACAAACTTTCTAGAGTGTAACCTCCTCACATCTTTATATCCGAAGTGAAAGTTGTTCATTCGATTAGGATCTTAGATCAACGGTTCGATATTTCTGCGATGTATCTTTGTTATCTTATCATGTCCTTCCACTCGAAATTGATCCGATGACTGATGGAACTTCGCATTCGATGGATTTCAAATATAAAACTTTCTAGAGTGTAACCTCCTCGCATATTTTTATCCGAAGTGATTGTTGTTCATTTGATCAGGATCTTAGATCCACGGTTCGATCTATTCTACGATGTAGATTTGTTGTGGATTAGATCCAATGGCTCTCCATTTTTTATTTTCAAAGGCTAAACCTTCATGCATTTATTTCTGGATCCAACGACTATTGATCCTTCACGCTTAGATCCAACGACTGAGATTTGTTCTCCTCTTCTCTGTGCTCCTCCTATATGGACACTAATCCGATGGACACTATTGCTCCTATTGGATCATGTTGTCATTGATGCCAATGGTTTGATTAATTGATGTCATTATTTGATGTCAAGTGATTGATTGATGCCAAAGGATTGATTGATTGATGATTTATCTAATGTAATATGTTATGTCCTTGATGACAATGCATAGATGAAGATGGATCAATGCATTGTCATCGATATGATGAAGATGGATCAATGCATTGTCATCGATATGATGAAGATGGATCAATGAGTTGTCATTGATACATGATGAAGATGGATCAATGTGGTTTCATTGGTATATGATGCATTGTTGGAAAAATGTATAGATGACTC
>JZKD02S1763360.1:617773-628114 GCA_000966675.3 Picea glauca
TATCCTCCTTCAACAATAGCCCATACATCTGCTCCCAGAGACTGAAGATAAGATCTCATCCTTGTTTTCCATAAGATTAAATTGTTTCCATTGAAGAGTGGAGGCCTAATAGATGACATTCCGTCTTGATTGCTCATTTTGATTGATCTTCCTTCTAGCGGTTAAGCCTTTTCAGAAGGACCAGGCTCTGATACCAATTGATGGAAAAATACAGAGAGGGGGGGGTGAATCAGTATTTTTATCTATTAAAAATTTTTCACTTTTCTTTCACTGAAAAATCTTAGTCTACTTTATAGAAATCAGTTGTTGTATATTCTTAACAAAACAGTAGTGCATCCAGGGATCATATTATGGATTTCTTCATTCATCAGATGTCTTTTAACCAATAATTCAACAAAATAAACTAACATGGATGAATAGGACACATGAACACCAAGATTTAAGGTGGAAACCCAAATAGGGATAAAACCACCGCTGTTGTTGTCTCTGTCTTCAATGATTATTATTAAGAAAACATTCTACAACAATGTACTAGTGCAGAATCATACTAGTACGCAGGCTTCTACCTGCAGAAGGCTACAACCTTCTCTCGTTTACCAGCCTTTCCTGGAAGGGAGATTAGACCCCCTGAAGATAGCACCAGTTTCTACTGGCAGATTGCTACTGCTGAAGGGTTTAACCCTCATACTTACTGCTGACCACGTTTCATTAATTTTCACACTAGATCGGGCAGTTTCATCTAGTGGTTATGACAGTAATAGAAATTATCTCAAGAGTAAACACAGATCTACAGACTGTCAGGAAGTTACCAAAGGACACATATTAAACAACTCAATGAACCTGGAGATGATGCTTCTGATCTCGTGTTTGATGAACCCACAGCTGAGATCTCTCTGTCAATGTAGATCTGGCGCCCAACTGCCACAAGGAGGTTCCTCTTTCTTCAAATCTTCCATGCTGCCTGCACAAATGACCTCACCCGCCAGTAGCTATCCCTACTGTTAGAAAATGGCCTCTGCGTCCTACAAAAGGACCTCTGCGACCTATCACAGTCCTCCTTTTCCTCTGCTCAGCCTCTCTTGTAGGAAGAGCGTCGACCCCTTCTTATATCCATTGGTCCAGAACCCGTTCAACGCTCATCGGGTCCCATATTTATTACCCGGAGGAAATCGGGCTCTTGTTTAAAATTTGAATTAAACTTATGCGCGCCCCTTTCCATGCGCTAGACCTGCTGGCTACAGTCCTTGGCCTACATGACCATCTACACATGACCTTAGTCAAACCTCCCATCGGGGTTTCGGCATTTTCGATGTCACGATGTACATGCCTCCAGGATTCCCGATCCCCGATTTCCTGAGCTTTAGCCCCATCCGGCTACACAATGGTCCATATGACCATTACCCATGACCAAAACCTAACCCCGTCGGGGCTATAGGGTTTGTGATGCATCAATGCATTCACCCGGTGATTCCCGATCGTCCAAATCCCGACGCTCCATTCATATGCTAACAGCTGGCCTCCACTCTGCCTCTGTCCTCCTTCGTTGTTGTGCTGACAGTTGTACCCCAATCATCGGTATTTCGTGGATCGCGATTTCGATATTTCTAATGCACTTGTTCACAGGAATCGCGAAACCCCAATTCCCGATTCTCCGATACGGGCTGACGTCACACGTGGTTTGACACGTGTTAAATATCGCCACATGTCACTTTGATTCATGACTTACCTGTGCCTGAGCTCTTGAATATTCATGCCACCTGTCATTACCTAGTTGTGCCACGTGTCCCTATCTGACGTGGACTTCTCTCATGAATAAGATTGACGGTCCAGATGCAATCTTGGCTCAACGGCTGTGATTTCATCGCGAAATCGCATATCGCGATTTCGGGGTTTTCGTTGTCATTGTTCACGAGACTCGTGAAACTTCGATTCCCGATTCTCTGATGAAGCCCCCTGTCTACATGTGGATGGTCCCGATCACTGCTTGATTTAACGGCTGTGATCAAATCGCGAAATCGTATATCGCGATTTTGGGGTTTTCGTTGTCAAGTGGATTGGACATTATAAACTCCCGATCCCCGAATCTCTAATGACTTATCTCCTTCACAACTTCTGCAGATCTGACGGTTGTCGGCCTTTCGGGAAATTTGAATGGAATCCAACAGTCACTGGATCTCTGTCTTCCTTCTTCTCTGTAATCTCTTGATGCACGCGTTTTCTTCAATGTTGTTCCTCCTGAGCTCTTACGTCCGAACCCCCAAGGGGTTTTATCCTTCATATCCTTCCATCTCCATTGTTTCCATCAATGACAACAACCATCATCGTTGCTTGTTCAATATTTGCCAACAGAAGATGCCATCATGAGGGCTCAACAGTTTGAGCTCATCTATTCTCAGTCTGTTTTATTATACAAC
The DNA here is from genome assembly GCA_000966675.3 of Picea glauca. NCBI lineage: Eukaryota > Viridiplantae > Streptophyta > Pinopsida > Pinales > Pinaceae > Picea > Picea glauca. The sequence goes on from JZKD02S1763360.1 coordinate 620,188, forward strand.
ATCCTGCTGGATGCACCATGATCGATACTGGATAAAACTAGACAGAGAGTTGGACCACATGCCGATGGTATTGTTGGTTCAACACAAACCAAGCCCACTGAGAAATTGACAAAACAATTGCAACAGTAATCTATACAACACTCAGCGGCCAGCCAGACTACTGCTTTGGCTGCTGCTCCTACCCAGACGTCGGAAGTACACTCTGTGCAGTCGACTAACCCAAAGGCCACCTAGCAGCCTGAAGGGAAGAAAAAACAATGAAAGAAGGGTAAGGGGGATAAAAAACCCACTGATAATGCTAGCAAGGACACCACGGAAAAATAGAAGGCGAGGTATCTGTGCAACTTGTGTGCGGAAGACCACCCGACCCATCTTTGTCCTCGACTTGCAGAGGCCCAAACGTTTGTCACACAACAACAACAAGCAGTGTTGACTAATCCCTTTCAACATGGGAAAAATTTAACTCAAGCCTCTACAAGCATAGAAGGGGGCAACCAAGAAGCCTTCCCTCCTCCAAACAATCCCTCATCTGTGAATGTATATATGGTTAGGGGTGATGCTTTTATAACGACTAGAGCGCATGACTATAGTAAACCAAGCGCTTCTGAAAAGGGTAAAGAAGCTTACCTCCCATCTCTTCCTCTACAGATCGAGAAGACGTTGGGAGAAATAATGACATGCATTCCAAAGGGTGAATTTAAGAAAGATTCTCACAACCCAAATGCGAGGGCCGCCCAGAATTACTCTGTGGTGGAGGATTTATCACAAACCCCTTGTGCGATGTCTTCTTTGGAGGTCCTCCAAAGTTGACCTTCTCAGAGGAAAGCCTTGTTAACTGCTTTAGGCTCTACTGAGACTTGTAATCTAGGTACCATCATGTTATATACAACTGACTTAAAACCTCATCTGCCTTACCACGTAACGTTTTAGATAGTAGTGGCTCATCCCACGAAAACTTTTACATGAAATATCTTCCGCACGGTGGTCAACGAGGGGACATTGACATGCGTTATGTCATTATCATATTGGAAGGCCATTGGCCAGCCCACTTTGTCTCCATCACCTACTCTCCTCACTGCTTTTGACGGTCGTTATTTCCGACCACATGGCATCGTTCCTTCTTTCCCTGTGCAGTTAGGAGGGAAGACCGTGTGCGTCGAAGTAGAGGTAGTCGATGCTCCCCTCTACTATAACCTCTTGTTAGGAAAGAGTTGGACTTATGCTATGCAAGCTTTGGTTGCTACAGTTTTCCAAGTCTTGTTGTTTCTACACGAAGGTCGGATAATGACCCTCAATCAACTATCCTTCTCCAAACTTGAACCAGCTTTGGGGGCATCCACAGTCCCCATGATTGATAATCCTCAACCAGGTGTCGTTAACGTAGGAGTTGGTTTGTGCCCATCCTTGATGGGTACCTTCGATTACCCACCTCTTCACGATGATGTCAAATTTATATCCAATCACCATAGGGTTGAGATTTTTGAAGTTTCGTCGTTCCACACGACTTACTTTGAGGATCCTTGGATTCTTCATTCCCCAACAGCCATGATGGATGAGACAGGGCACTCAGGCATGTCCATTCCCTAGTTGGTCGTTGAAGTAGCATACTCTTTAGTCCAGGAAGCTTCGAATAACCCTGATCTGACTCCCGCACAAGAGTTAGATCCACTTCTAGAGCCTATTTGGGCTCAGGGTTCTCTTGCTAACATCGATTCATTAGACTTAGTCTTGCCTTCTGACGAAGCAGTAATCGAAGAAATGACTAGTCTGGACAAACCTTGGGATGATCTTCATCACAGATCATAGTTTCTCCCTGAGTTAAGCCGAATCAAAGACGGAGAATTCACCGTTACCATGACGGGAGATCAGCCATGTCCTATTAACCTCTTAGCTACACAGGAAATTTATGCTGAGGGAAATATGGGGACTATCGCTGAAACTATACCCATCAACATCTCCTGAAACCCTAGTGTCGTGGAGAATGTCTTCGTCAGAGCGGATTTCTCCCCCGAAGAGATTCAAATTTACACAGATCTTTTTAAAGAATTTCGCGACGTTTTTTCCTGGTCTTATGAGGAAATGCCAGGTATAGATCCAAAAATAGTTGAACATGAAATCACAACGTATCCTGATGCCAAGCCTGTTCGACAAAAACTTCGTCCAGTCAATCCTAAGAAAGAAGCAGCCATCAAGATTGAGGTTGAGAAATTTCTCAAGGCAGGTTTCATTTATCTTATCCATTTGACTCAATGGGTGTCAAACCCCGTGCCGGTCAATAAAAAACAAGGCACGATTCGTGTATGTACCGATTTTCGTGATTTGAACAAGGCATGTCCCAAAGATAATTTTCCAACACCATTCATTGACCAGATCATTGATGAATGTGTCGGTTGTGAAGCCTTTTCATTCATGGATGGTTTTTCAGGATATAATCAAATCCAAATCAAACCTGAAGACCAACACAAAACAGCATTCATTTGTCAGTGGGGTACATTCGCATATCGTACGATGCCTTTTGGCCTTAAAAATGTTGGAGCCACTTTCTAGCGGACCATGTCTTTTGCGTTTCATGACCTCAAGCTTATATTTGAGGCCTATCTAGATGATTTAGCATCATGCTCTCGCAAGCGAATGGATCATCCCACGCACCTTCGACTAATCTTCGAACGTTGTCACTACTTCAATATTCGCTTGAATCCAAACAAGTGCAGCTACTGCATAACATCAAGACGTTTGTTAGGTTTCATAATATCAACAACAGGGATCATGGTCGATCCTCTTAAGGTGGAGGCAATAATCCAATTTCCCCCCGCACACACAATCTTACAGCTTCAGAGTCTACAAGGCAAGGTGAACTTCTTACGACACTTCATCGCCAACTATGCCAAAATCACCAAGGACTTTATGTGTTTACTAAAGAAAGACGTTCCCTTTTTCTGGGATGAAGCCGCTCAACGCTCTTTCAACGCATTAAAACATGCTCTCACAAGCGCACCTCTGCTATGGCCAGCTAACTATAGCAAATACTACTTATTATATCTGGCTATTGCAGAGTCAACCATAGGCATGGTTTTAGTTTAGGAAGATGATTTGTTTTCAGAATACGTGATCTATTACCTGAGCTGAGGCCTCGTGGGGTCGGAACTTAATTATTCGCATATCAAAAAACTTGCGTTGGCAGCAATTCATGCTATTCAACGGTTCTGTCACTATGTTCTGTTTCGCAAGACCACCATCATTGTTGTTGTGAATCCATTCCAGTACATGTTGACACGATGAATTATAGGCGGAAAAATTAGTAGGTTGATGGTCATCCTCCAAGAATTTGACTTAGACTTCATTTCAGCAAAGTCCAAGAAGTCATTGGTCTTCGCAGAACTTATTTCGGAGCTTCCGGTTGAGTCAGGTGACGTTGTGCCTGAGGAATCTCCTATCCAGGGGGATATGTTTTTGATTGAATCTTCATACCCCTGGTACGGAGATATACTTATCTATCTCTAGACTTTGAAGTGCCCCACCTCTACTTCTCGTGACAAGCGTCGGAGGATACACCATCAGGCTAAGAATTATCTCATACTCGATGATACATTGTATCGGAGAGGTGTAGACTGCATCTTGCATCGATGTCTCACTCATGAGGAGGCCATCATAGCGCTCAACGATTTCCATACTGGAGCGTGTGGCAGTCATTTATCTGGGTTGACAACAACCCAAAATATTTTACAAGCAGGTTACTTCTGGCCCACACTTATAAAAGATTGTATCGAATCGGTCAAGAGGTGCCATCTGTGCCAAATCTTCTCTCAGAAGATGAGGGCACATCCCACTCCTATGTTTCCTGTCATCACAGTTGGTCCCTTCACTAAGTGGGGGATTGATTACACTACATACAACCCCCCATCAGCAAGGGGGCACCGCTATATCATCGTAGCTGTCAACTACTTCACTAAGTGGGTCGAGGCTATGCCAACATTTAAAGATGATGGAGAGACTGCAGCTCTCTTCTTATTCAACCAAATCATAGCAAGGTTCAGCATCCCAAGAGAGATTGTCACTGACCATGGCAGTCACTTTCAAAACCAAATGATGACCGAATTAACATCAAAGCTTGGGTTACGGCAGGAAAATTCATCACCTTACTACCCCCAAGCCAATGGGCAGGTGGAAGCAGTAAACAAAACTCTTAAGACGATTCTACAGTGAACTATCAACTCAGCCAATTCAAATTGGCATTTTATGTTATACTCAACATTATGGGCTTACCGAACATCTATTAAGACTGCAACTGGTTTCTCACCTTTTCAACTCGTTTATGGGCTGGAGGCAGTCTTTCCCATAGAATGTCAAATCCCATCTCTGAAATTGGCAGTACAGTTATTTCCAGACACTTCTCCACTTGAAGAACAGTTAGTATACCTTGAGAAACTTGATGAGCAGTGTCGCAATGCGGCCCTGGCCAATAAGGCTCACAAACATAAGGTCAAGTGTCAATATGATAGGTCCATTTGTCCTCGGATTTTCTCTGAAGGCGACCTTGTCCTGGTCTATGACCAAGACAAGGACCCCCTGGGGGCAGGAAAGTTTAAACCCATGTGGTTTGGACCTTTCATTATCAAAGAGGTATTAAAAAATGGCACTTATCGTTTGGTTGATTTTGAAGGGAATGCGTTGGCGGAGCCTAGAAATGGGCTCTACCTCAAGAAGTATTACTCATATATAGGTCACTGTGGGTAACTTTTTGTAACATATGTATAGTCTTTGTACTACTACTTTTTAAGTTTCTTTTAAAGTGTTATGGACGTGCCATTGATGTTATCTTTCGTCAGTATGGAAGATGTCAAGTGAGTTCGAAGTGTTCGTCGGGTATGCAGATGCTGCTAGTCGACACACGCGGAGGCTTGCCTCTGTAGCCTGGGTAATCTTTACACCTTAGGTTTAGTTATTATCTTTCGGAGGTATATGCTTAGGTGACACCACAAATAATGTCGTCAATTATAGTGCAGTTATTGAGTTTCTTCGTGACGCCTTTTCATTGGGTATCTCTCATCTCCGATTCTATCTCGACGCTCAATTGGTTGTGTCGCAGCTAAACAGAGTATACCAGGTTCATGATCCAACTTTACACCGACGATTCCTTAGGGTACGTCTCTTAGAANGAAACTTTGATTATATTACATATTTTCATGTTCCTAGGAGATTAAACCAAATTACAGATACCCTAGCTAATCAAATTTTAAATTGGCATCTTGCCCACATATAAAAAGAACATGGACATAAACATGTAAATACATTTTTTCACACATAATCCATAAGACACAAAAAAGATAAAAACCATATATAAGCATCATCAAATAACTAGAGTACATAGATGGACTCAAGTGCCTAAAAAATGGGAATAGTAACGAGTCACCGGGCTTATGCCCTCAAAAAATATATACAAATAGGTGCTCATGGCACATAAAAATTCTAAAGTCTATTCAAGGCCTATGGGCCCTGTTATAATCATCTAGAGCATGGGCTAAATGCCTAAACAATCAAACCCATGTCCGAGGTACCCCCACAACATGAGGTTGCATGGATGGCGGCAGGTCCTCTATCTCTGCCATCGGGGTTGTGCGCGTGAGCGTAGTGAAGTTCCACTCAATTCGCCTAAGGACCCTCTCGGCCTCTCCTGTTGAGAGGTTCCCTGCTATTGTTGCTCCCCCAGCGGCGGCAGCCGCGGCTTCTGGCCCTGGGCGACGCCTATTCCATGCATAATCGACAGGTCACACAGGTCCCACATCTACATACAAAAAACGTTCACCCGTCAAATACTCTGGCATACAAAAAAATGATATATATAACAAAAAAAAATAAAAATTACATCTGCAAACAAAAAAACTACAAAGGTGGAGACTTACCCATCTCCCCTCGCTCCTCACCAGGAGGCACGGGTATCTCTGGATCTCTAGAGAAATCTATCCCTGCATACGGATACTCCTTGGTAACAGGGATCTGTCGTGATAGCCAAGCAAAGAAGTCTTCGTCGAAGGACTCAACGGTCCTTCCACCACCCTGTCGCGGAAGTAACACTGTCCATCTACACACTACAGGGAAAGAGGCCAGATGTCCTCGTACTACAACTCGAGGAATGAAACTCGGAACTCTCTCAAAAAAGAACGAACACAAGATGGTCTTGAAACCGAAGTTCCTTTGTGTCCATTTTCGGCAATCTATCAATTGCCTCTTCATGCACTCGAGCAGTGTGGTACTCCAATAAAAGATTTGTGCATTCATTCACTGAATGGCATAGTTCATGTGTGCGCGTGAATCCTGATGCACGGCTACTGAGCCGGTAATTCGCCCAATTGGTAACAAGATAGTCTGTAGCGCTAAGTTGGTAATCTTGCTAATGGGTACCTGGGAGCCCGCATGTTCGGTCCCAGCCTCACAGTGCTCAATTATCAACTCCGAGATCTTGCTCGGCCCCACAGGAAAAGTATGGAAGTTGACTGGTTCCCCTCTCCTTGAGAGGCCAGTCAGAAAGTAAATGTCCTCAGTGGTGGGCACCAATGATTGCCCCTATAGCATAAATGCCTCTGCATCAGGATTCTAGTAATCAATCAAGGAATTCAGTAGCCTTGGTTGTGCGCGCATAAATGGACATAGACAGAATTTGAGTAAACCGCATTGCATTAACACGGCCACAACATTTGGATCTACAACAACCAACTCATTGATTGCCTCATGCTCCCTTTCCCTCCACTGGACATACATCCTGCCAAAACAACAAGGTAAAGGAGGGTCAATACTTATTTTTAGCTTTCTTTTCCATCAATAAGGGGGGTACACACGGTCTGTATAGGTGACAGTCGCGTGTACATGCGGGAAGACTTTACTCTGACCGTGTGTACACGTGGCATGTCCAGAGACAACCCATGTGTACCTACGGCCGACCTTTTTAAGGTCGACCCCCACCCAAAAAATAAACTAAATGACTAAATCGAAGTATTGAATAGCTATATAAGGGAGTTTGTACTTACTTGGTCCAAGCAGAAGTTTGTTTCATCCACTGTAGCTCCTGGAATCACTATCTTTGGCAAAGGGGGTCTTTTGGCTCCAGAGTCAATTTCCAAATCAGTAATGGTGATAATGAGCTGCCAGCTTCTATTTATAGACTTTTTGGCCTCTTTTTGTCACTTTTTTGGCCTCCCTTATCAGTTTCTTTATACCAAAAACCATTTAGAGTGATCCAGGAGTTATATGGGAGGGATTTGATTAGGTATTGGGACAATTTTTTTTTTTGAGTTTCGAAAAAATATTGACGGTCCATAAAAAATAAAAAATAAAAAAATCAACTTGAGCATATAAGTTAGAATACCACCCCAACTTTTGCATCTCGTTGCCTTTTTCTTATGCTATAGGATTGATCCCATCAGTTTGTGACACGGAACCATCACATCTGCTCTAGGAGTGTCGCGACTTGGTGGTAGAGCTTACCAAAACATGGATGCCCTAGGTAGCTCATCGTTGCATTATGGTGTCCATGTCATTTCTAAAAACATTGTAGGCTCGGGAGTCCGTATAGTCTTTCCTGATTATGAGTTTGAGCCTCATTTGCATAAGTATTTTTCACTCTTTGTCTCACCCTTAGGACTCCCAAAATCTAACGGGTATCCTGTTAAGCCCTTTTCAGACCCTCTAAAAATGAAACGATTGCCAAGCGATCTTGTGACCTTTCACACTCGTTAAACTAAAATTTGAAGTCACGTCTGTCCAACGATGGTTTACCCCTTTTTCGGTCCGGACGTTCAATTGTACGAACAAAGGTATGCTCTATCGAATTCTCATTCTTTAGAAGAGTACTCTCAAGTATAATTTTATTCCTTTTTCGGGCCTGAGGGACTAAATTTACGAAAAAGAAACCCCCACGGAGTCCATAGTTAAG
>JZKD02S1763360.1:642792-654969 GCA_000966675.3 Picea glauca
ATTCACTTTGAATTATAATACACTCATCACTTCACTTTATTATTTACCTTTTAAAATCTCTTAAACCACTTTGATTACTTTGACCTTTTGGGGTTTCTAGATGACATATGAGGGTGCTCCAACTTTGTAAGGCCATAACTCTCAAACCGTGAGGAGTTATGCGACGTTATACATACCACCAAAAATGGCGTGACATGTACTATCCATATAGAATAGTATTATCTGAAAATATATCATAACTCATACCGTTACCCATCAAACAAACTTGGGTCCATTACCCAAATCTGGGGTCTCCAACTTCTCATGGCCATAACTCTCTAACCGTGAGGAATTATGTGACGTTCCACATACCACCAGAATTGAAATGACAAGAACTATCCATATAGGGTATTTTTCCTGAAAAATTCACTTTCCTTCATCTCATTATTCCACAATTAAGCATGAGTTCTCTTACTCCACAAAGCATCTTCCCGTGAGGGCTTTCACCATAAGGGGACCACTTTGGAGTTCATCCATATTTACTTCTTATCAACCATGACAAAAAAATAATGTGTCGTATTTACATAAAACACTATTGGGTCCATTACCCAAACCTTTGTGCTACGGGTCTTTCTTCAAGGGTTGACATCAATGACAACCAACCTTAATCAACAATTTTTTACTATCTTTCTTTTTCCATGTGTTGGCATTCCTAGAAAAGAGCTTTATCCTTGGATCTGCTTTGTAATTCTTCAAATGGCAGTTTGCATCTTTGTGGCTGAAGTTATGAAAATTATAGCATTCAAGCTCGCTTTTGAATAGATCAAAGTGATTGTTGCAATGTTGTCTACTCATTGAATGTTTGTTATTTCTTGACCTCCTTAGTTGCATGTCTCTAAACTTAATTTGACAATTTGCAATCTGTGGATGTTTTTTACTTTCATTCTTTGTTGTGGCAAATATTTATTCCTTGGGTGTCTTGATTGCTCATGTATAAATCTTAAGGGACAATTTACAGTTTTGTGGCCAAAGTTAGAACAGTAAAAACAATATCCATAGAAAAAAAAATTGTACCTGGAAAATGGTTGTCTTCTTTGAGCAGGTCAATTTTTTCCATGCTGATGATTTCCTTGAGGAGAGGGTATATTATTTTGTCTGTTCTATAGATTTAGTTTTGGCACCTTTTTCTTTACTCCTCCTTGGCGGGTGATTATCTTCCTTTGTTTCTGCAGGTCTGTTGTTGTCATTAGTTGTAGATTTGACAAACTTGATGGATTCTTTGTTGCTTGGTTGACCACTACTTGATATCGCTTCATAACCCAAACCAGTTTTAAACTTTGGATTCTTTTGCTGATTCAAAATGGTGGCTAATACTTTAGAGGCTTTGATACTTGACAGATTCTAGTGATACAAGGATTGAAACTTCTCCAACTCTTTTCTAGTTTTCACTACCTCTTCTTCCAGAGCTTCACATCTTGCCTCCTTTTCTGATAACTGTTGTTTCAAAATGTCTTCTATTTTCTTTGCCTCTTCTAATTCCACTTTTAGTAGGGCAAAGTCTTCATTAGGTTTTTTACTGGCTTTCTCGAACTGTATCAGCAATTGTTTTTGCTTTCTCTTCTTAAGTATGAGTCTGTCAATCTCTTCCAAAGCATTGATCAACTATCCTTCCAAGTCAACCACAGCTTCTTCATCATTAAAATAACTTCCTGTGATTTTATTATCATAATCCTCTTTGTCCATAAGCATGAAGTCATTTACCTTATCTTCACAGGAAGAGTCACTATCTATGTCTTCTGAAGAGTCATCATTGTTTACACATAAACTTTTCTTTTTATCAAATCTTTTGGATTTTTACTTCTCTTCACCTTCAGAGTTCTAGTCCTTCTTCTTGTGTGGACACTTAGATGAAAAGTGACCTATATTTCCACAGTTAAAACAATTGAAGGGAAACTTGCCTTGGTACTTTTCTGATCCTTTCTTAAGTCTTCTCACAAATTTTTCTTCAATTTCATCGGGCTCAGAATCCTCATTCTTATCTACTTTAAATGATGCTTCTCTAGTGGTAGATTTATCTTTTCTAATCCTCATTTCATAAGTAGTTAGAGTTCCTAGGAGTTGATCAATAGACAGAGTCTTAAGATCATTCAGTTCTTCTATTGCAAAAACTTTTGGATTGAATCTATCAGGCATAGATCTTAAGATCTTCTGAACTAAAAGTATGTCTTCAATCTTCTCACCCAGACCTTTCATGGCATTCACAAGCTCCTCAACTCTTAAGAAAAATTTATTAATTGTCTCATCCTCATTCATCTTTGGTTGTTCAAACTGTAATATGTAGGTTTGAAGCTTGGCATCCTTTACTTTCTCATTACCTTCATAACTCTTAACGAGTTTTTCCCACATTGCCTTGGCAGATTCTAAGTGCATAACTTTTACAAATTTTTCTTCTACAAGCCCACTCATAATAGAATTCATAGCCTTAGCATTGAAGCTAAATTCTAGCTTGTCATCCTTATTATCTAGTACAATTGGCTTTACATAACCAATCTCTACCACATCCCATACATCTGCACCTAAAGCCAGAATGTAGGTTCTCATCCTAACTTTCCAGAAGCCAAAATTTGTTCCATTGAACAGGGGGGCCTTATTGGTTGAAGTTCCTTCATGAATTGTCATGTCTAAGCTTAGTGATGTACCTTTAAATAAAAGGAACCTGATCTGATACCAATTGTTGGACAACTGAGAGGGGGGGGTGAATCAGTTGTTATTGTTCTTAAACAATTATGCCCATTTTAAAATCTTTACAAAACACTCAATGTCAATTACAATAATGCAGGGAAGTAAGCAATAAAATATTCAACCTCAATTATAGACATGAAATATACAGAGACAGGTATTTCCTGAGGAAACCCATAAAGGGAAAAACCTCTTCTTCTTGATATGATAAGTAATCTTTATTTTTTGTACATTATCATTATTATGAGCACCAACTCATTGTGAGGCTACCACCTCTATTTTACAAGTTGCAACTTACTGAGAGCACCAACTCTCTGGTTTCTCTAGCACCCACTAGAAGGAAGCACCAACTCCCTAGTTTCTCTAGCACCCACTAGAAGGAAGCACCAACTCCCTGAGTGTTCCAGCACCAACTTCCAGTTACACGGGCACCAACCTGTATAACAGAGAACAATAGTTATCCCTTGCACCACCCTACCACCCTAGTTTTTCTGCCTGCAACTAGATGGAAGCTACAACTCCCTGTGTTCAATAACCCACTTGAACTTCTGAGGACAAAAGTCCTCCCTAGCACCTCCATACCACCCTGAAATATAAATCTTTTCTTTCTTGAATTTAGCACAGTGATACAACATTTATCTATGTCTTATCAGTCTCATCACTGTTATGCTATACTGCTACGCTCCGTCTACATCAGTGTCTCTTTGCTCACCTGCCTCAGTGTCCTCATGTCTCTCCCTCTTGCGCATTTTGTTATTCTTCATTTTATACCCTGTGTGCCATCTACATTCTATGCGCTTCGCCTCTTCTGTGGGTTTCAGCTCTTGCACACAGCATGCTTCTGCTCGCATGAATCACTCTCAACAGCAGAAACCATCTCTTCTTTGCTCTACGTGTATTTATCATGCCTAGTCCTCTGCCAAATCATCCATGCAACTCATCATCTTCTTTGGCGGTTATCCTGAGTCTGTTCATCACCAGTGGCTTATCCTAAGATTCTTTCCCTTCTCTGGCAATGCGACTCTTTGTCTTCTCTATCATGGTTGAGATTTATCCTCTCTGTTGTAGTTACAGACTTCGACACTTTTCCATCTATCAATTGTCTCTATGATGAGTCTTCATTCCACTGGCAGTTTACCTCGAGACTCTTCGGCTCCTCTGGCGAGCACCTTGATATTATTCGAATTCTCTAGTGGTTATACTCAGTATGTTCATCAGTAGTGGGTGTTATGCTAAAATTCCTTAGCTTCTCTAGCAATCGAAACTCTTCATCTTCTTTGTCAGTTACAGCCAATCAATTATGTCTTCTTTGGCTTCTAAGCCCCTTCCCTCACGTGATCATTGGCGGTGACCAAACGCCTATCCAAAAAGGAGCTTCCCGATTTCTGTCTAGTGAGTGTCGGCTCCATTTCACGATATGACCTTGGGCTGTGAGCTTCATGTGACCATGATATTGTGAGCGCGTCCATAGGTGGTTTGAGGGAAACCCTCTTTTTGCCCCGCAATTCACTATGAGCCTCCATGCATCCTTTCTCCAAAACTGTGGTTTCCATTGCGGCCCACTCATGAAACATTAAGACCCAAGCATGTTCTGGCCCTGAAATGGAGCACGACCATAGATATCACGATATTGATGGTTCTCCTAAATGGATGGTTCATGTATGTTCTCTCAAGTCTGTGGACCATATCTCACCTTCCTACATCAATGACTAAGATTTACTTCGTGATCCGGGCTCTGGCAGTTTCAAATCTCAAACCCTGTTGTTGTTGAATGAATATCTTTTAGGAATGGAAGACCTATTGACACCTATCCCCCTGAATCTACAATCAATATTTCCTCTGTGAGTCTGACCTTTGGGCCTTTCAATTCTCAAACTCTTGAGACCTACAGACACGTGTCTCCCTGATTCTACTATCAGGATCTCCTCCGCAAGTCCGGTCTTCGGGACTTTCAATTCTCAAACTCTTCTTGCTCCTAGAGCATTTCACCCGGAGTCCATGATCCAACGACGTGTGTCCCTTTAATCCAACATTTATCCTCCACTCTGGGACTTCAGCCTTCGGCAATCTCAAACCTTTCTCCTTCATGTTTTCCCGGAGTAGTTTCTCCCAGAGTTCATGATCCATTGACACATATCCTCTTGCATAATCAACGATCATAATTGACTTCAGCACTTCAGGACTTTAGGTTGATCGCTGCTTCATTCTCCTCTAGAGTGGTCACCTGCTAAATAAGTCATAGGCAATGGAAACCGCTTGCTTTCGGTTAACACTTCCACTTACATTGTCCTTCCACTGTACTAGATCAACAGTTGAGAATGCATCCGAAGTAATCTTCATATCAGATGACTCATATCCACTTCGGGACTTTGGCATTCAGGACTTCAGGACTTAGGGCATCTGCTGCTAGTAAAAATCTCGAAGTAAAACTCCGGGAGTGATGTCACTTACTTACATCACTTGATGACATGTCATGTTTTGTGTCATTTGGATTTGTGATTTGCACATACCTGAAGTGTAGAATCAACTTGACACTTGTCATTGTCTGATTATGCCATGTGTCCTTGATGACATAGTCTTCTTGATGTGGTCTGCCACATGTACATGCTGACGTGGTCTGCCACATATCCTTGAGAACACGATTTTTTGACATAATCCGTTGATGTAGATTTACTTGATCTAACAGTCATCGTCTGATCTCCAGATCCGATGGTCCTTATTCATTTCAGATTTATGGGCTTCGTGTTTTTCGAATCTCAAACTTTCTAGAGCATAACCTCCTCGCATATTTATATTTGAAGTGAATTTTATTCATTCAATCAGGATCTTATATTGACGACTTGATCTTTCTATGATGCAGATTTTCCAGCTTATCTTGTCCTTCCACTCGAAATTGATCCGACGACTGACGGAACTTCACATTCTGGGGATTTCAAATCTCAAACTTTCTGAAGTGTAGCCTCCTCGCATCTTTATATCCTAAGTGACTATTGTTCGTTTGATCAGGATCTTATATCAATGGTTCGATCTGTTCTGCGATGTATCTTTGTTGTGGATTAGATCCAACAACTATCTATTTTTTCTTATCAAAGGCTTAAACTTTATGCATTTATCTCTGGATCCAATGATTGATGATCCTTCGCACTCAGATCCAACGACTGAGATATGTTCTCCTCTTCTGTATGCTCCTCTTGTCTAGACATTGATCCGACGAAAATTTTCACTCCTCCTTCTAAGATTACGATTTCTTTTGACTTAGAAGGTTTTCTAAGTATTCAAAGGTTTCGGCCTCCGAACCTTCTCTTGCGGGTCTCTTCTTCGTTGTTCTTGTTTTCCATCATTGTTGTTATTCTTCTTTGATTTCATATTTTCCATCGTTGTTCTTTCCATCAATGACAAGTGCACTCTGCCTGTAAACTTGCCAACAAGTTCGTTGTGATCTCTCACTCAATCACTCTATATTTATACAGCTTGATTGGAAAAAACCCTGCCCAGCAATTCTTGTACCCAGAAAAAAAAAATTGTTTCTTAGTTCCCTTCGAAACTTGAGAGCTACGCATGCTCTCCCTTTTTATAGAATGGTCACCAAACTCATTCCTCTGATCATGAGGGGTTATACACATATACAAGGTTTAATCCTTCATTAAGGACGTAATTATTACTACTACAAATCCTTTCAATCCATTCACATCCAAGTTTTTCTATTAATGTCCATCGGCATAATCCCACTCCTATAGGATCGTCTATCATTTCCCAAAGAAATGATAGGCTTCCTTTTCCATAGACTATCATGATTCAATCTCATTGGGTAAGATTCCCAACTGAATTTTAATCTACATCTTTCAATGAACTTATGCAGATAACTTCCATATGACAGTGGTACTCTGAGTAGGCTCATGTTAGCCTACCCTTTCGACTGTTCTTTGGCCTATCTAGGCATGTGTTTGAATCATGCTATGCTATATAGGGTAGGATAGTATGCCTTCTCCCTTAGATTTTTAATAATAATATTTTTATGTGACTCATCCATGAGCCCAAGCAGGCCAAGTGTTGTTTCCATGATCTGATACAAATTTGTAACACACCCAACCCATAAATACCCTTTCTAGGGATGGGGCATCAATTTTTTTCTTTTCCTAACTCTCTCAAATATTAATCCTGGTATCTCCATTGGCTATTGCTCACCACGATATTTCTAACGGTCACCACTGCACTAAAATTTGAGCTCTGGTCTACAAGTTATGGCCTCCCGAAATTACTAGGGACGTTATTAGTTGGGGTCTTTGGCGTTCGGCGTTGAACGCCCTTTTTTTATTACTCCTCAAAGTCCCAAAATCTCACCACATGGCCTTGACCCTTCGATCATCAGTGCTTTGCGTTGAACGTCCCTTTTTTAGCTTTCAGTGTTCGACAATCGAAAACTGTCATCCTACGTTTTCAACATTTTGATGATCGACGTTTGGTGATCGACGATCAGTGTTAAATAGCCCTGTGTTATCTTACGCCCAAATCTTCCGAATCCCAAAGTTATCCAGACTCATGGAATCCCAAAATCTTTCCACATGGCCTTGGCCCTTCAGCCATCATTGTTCTGTGTTTTACGTTGAGCATTCCAATATTGTACCACACTCCAAATATTTTGAATTCCCAAAGTTATCCAGACTCTCGAAGTCTCTAACACATCACTAGCCATGTTGTCCAGGAAAGAACGAACCAAAATATGACATGCAACGAGGGCCAAGGGTGACATGTGTCCTCAATAGGGGGTGAAACATGTCATTCTCTAATAGACATAAGGGGTTTATGAATTATCCAGATCTAGGTGACATGTGGCACGCGTAATGTGGGTCTACATCAACTTGAATGACATTAGGATGCCACTTCATCTTGGATTGATAGCTACCCATCCCTTCGATCTGACAGTCGGTAAGAGTCCACGTAGATCCATAGATCTACGGCTCCCGTTACTTCGAAGCTTCAGACTTTGGAGCTTACCAACTACTCACATCATAAATTCCCCGAAGATCCAAGTCTCTGGACTCTCAGATATAGCACCACGTGTCCTCCACCTTATCAATGGTCTATATTACTTCATCATTTGCAACTTCGGGAGTTTTCACACCTAGAAACTCTTTGCCAATTTCCTCCAGATTTCTAAGTCTCCAAACTATAGGATTGCTTTCCACGTAACCTCTCATCCAACGGCTCTAGTTCGATGGACAACATTTGACAAGGGACAAGTATGGGCCACATGAATCGCCATGACACATTCTAGTTTGGTTGAGCAGTTGAGGGTGGTTTCCTTAGATCGACGACTGAGAGGGATCCTGAAGGATCTGAGGATCAATGGTCCATGTCACTTCGGAAGTTCGACATTCAGGATTTTTTCTATGCAAACTCCTCATGACTCTTGAAGTTGGTCAGTGTTGGGCTGACCTTAGTCTAAATCTGATGGGCATGGTCTATCCACGTAGACCCACAGATATACAGTTTTTGTGGCTTTAGAACTTCGGTCTTCCGACCTTCGATAGTTCCTCTTCCCATTAACACAATGACTCAACATTGTCGAAGTGTCACTCTCTGAACCGTGGTATCTAGTGACATGTAACCCTTCCGATGGATGGTCCTGATTCACTTCAGAATTCGATATTTCGAAGGATCTGTCTCTGTTACGATGGATACATAATTTTTCTGAACTCGCAAAGACTGAAGGAGTAAAGGGGTTAATACTTACGCTCCTTCTCCAAATCCAATGTTCATGACAGACCTTGGATTCTCCCAAATGGATCTCATCCATTCGTCTTCTAAACGAAAGTATATTCCCTTTCGAGACTTAAATCTTGCTAACCTTCCTAAGCTTTGTCGGTTCTGAAAGAATTAGGTGTTGGTGTGTGCTTTGCACTCTTTCTCATAAGCTTAATGGACTCCTTCTCCCAGGAAACTCAAAACAAGTGGGAGGATTTACCTGCATACGGGAAACTATTCCCAAGGTTGATGAACTCACAATTCATCTGCTTAAACTTGAGCCACTACAAGGATCGATAATTTGCGTGCACAAACGATATAGTTCCTTACTTTCTTAAATACACGATCAGGGAAATATACAGGGACACAGTCTAATCATCAAGAAAACATTCACATACCTGAAACATTTATAGGATAGCCAACTTTAATTTACCGTTACAGTTCAAATATACAAGATATGAGAATACTTATCTATTTCATATTGTAGCCAATGACATGACTGTGGATGTATGCCTTTCCACCCAACCATAGGCTTAGAGGCATTCACTCTTAGCACTCTGGCCACCCCCATGCCAAGCCATGATATCACTAGGTAACTTTCATAGTTTCTCTTGGATTCATTCTCAGTCATGGTCTTTGTGGGTTTTATTATATGCCTCCTCAACATCAAGCTCACAGTCTCCTTCTCAGTTCGCACTCTTCTGTAAGTTCTCAGAGATCTTTTCTCTTGTTTTCTTCAGTAACCAGAATATATTATCAATCTTTCAGTTCCTCCTCTCAGTTGGAGAGCCTCACACCCTCTCTCTTCCCATGTCTCTTCTCTCATCTCCTCCTCAGGAATGTTATGGACATGTCATGTTCTTTCTGTTAGAAGGAAACTCGGGTCAGACTGGGTCTATAGGAATCTGTGGTACTTTGGGCTGATATTCTCTTGTCTCCTCAGCCAAACCATGCTTCCATTCATGGGGTTGTTTGATTATCCAACCACCAGTCCTTCCTTCATTTATTGATTCCTCTCCTTGGGATCCGGATGAGGCTTATTATCTCAACAAAAGATAATTTGGGTCATTTGAACTAATGAACCCTCTCCATAGTTTCCTCACTCTTTCCTCTAGTGATATCATGGACAGTACTTCAAATCTTCACCCCTGCAGTCAGTTATTAGCAATTCAAACAATAATTCATTTGCATTGTTCTCATGCCATAGCATGGTGATCATAATTAATGATTAATTACAAGCTAGGGGAAATAGGGGTATTACACGATGGATTTAGATATTTCAACATTGTATCAGATCTTGTACTCTGAATGGGAGACAAATTTTAGACACAACTCAAGAGAGAGAAAAGAAGGAATTTTTCTCAATATACCTTGATTAATTGATACATGAAGGACTGTGACTCAAGAGGATATTAGCAAGGGTGAAGATGGAATTTCATCTAGAGATCGTCTTAAGGGATAACACACACAATAGTAACATTTCTATTGGATTTAGTGACTCATAGAGGGAGAAAATACAAAAATTTTCTCAAGAAGATCTCAGTAAGGGTAATAAAGGAGATTCATCCAAAGATCATATCATCCCAAAGGAGAAGAGAAACAAGTGGGCATCAATAGATAGATATGGTAACAAGAAAATATCTCGAAATATCATGCAGTAGGGGTGGAATATCTAAGCAATAGAAGTTGCAGGATCCACAAGAATATGTCATGCGGAGCTATAGAGTAGCATCATACACGTCGAGTAGATAGCGCAGGATGCATACATATGCACTAGACAGGTGCCTTTGAGCACATACATATGCACAATATGGAATGTACATATTCATTTTCTAGGTTGTGAAGGGCTCATACAATCCAAACATGTCAGTGATATAGGGTCATACAATAGGGCAGAGGCATTGGGATGCATGTGTTGGCTATATTTATTTTCTTAGTGGGAAGAAAATATGATAGAAGCATGGGATCTATTCAGCGGTCTAATGGAGAAGGACTCGGGGATCCATGTAGAGCTTGGTTATGATGCCAAGTATGCAGTTGTTGACCAACAAGAGTTGATTAAATATTTTATATTCCTCCTTGTATAGTGCTTTCCTAGAATTTGTAACACACCCGAACCCTAAATAATCCTTTAATGGGTGGGACAACTTAATTTTATTTTTCCTAACTATCTCAAATCCTAATTCTAGGATCTCCATTGGCTACTTCTCGCCACGAGATTTCTAGCGGTCACCACAACACTAAAATTTGAGTTCTGGTTTGCAAGTTATTGCCTCCTGAATCTCTTTGGATGTTATTATTCAAGGGCCACGTAGCGTCCACGTCATACATATCATCTAAAACTCCCTGATGCCTCGGAACTCCCAATGCTCATGTATCTATGGTGTAGATCCATTCCCCATTAAAGTTTACGGTGGATCTTCTTCCTGGTTAAGGCATACGCCTAAGGATAATTCGATGTTTGGCATTGAACGCCCATTTGTTGTCTATGCATGAGACCTCCTGGATTCCTGCAATATCTCCATGTGGCCTCGACCATTCGACATTTGGTTTTCTACATTGAACGTCAGTGTTCAGAATTTTTTTTTCTACATTGAACATCGACGTTCTGCGTTGAACGTTTTCCTTCTTCATTCTACGTTGAACATCGACGTTCAAAGTTCTACGTTGCACATCGGAATTCAAAGTTATACAATGAAAGTCGGCATTCAAAGTTCTATATTGAACGTCTGCATTAAAAGTTCTACATTGAACGTCAACATTCGGCATTTGGTGTTCTACGTTGAATGTCCCTCTACGATAATACACCCCAAATCTTTCAAACTCCCAAAGTCCTAGACTCCTGAAATCTGGGTCGCACCACCAACCACGTTGTCCAGGTGGGCATGAACCAAAGGCTGACATGTTGCAAGGGACATGGGTAACACTTTTCCTCATCAAGGGGTGACACATGTCATGTTCTAATAGGCATAAGGGGTCTACAAAACATCCATATCTTGGTGACACGTGGAACCTTAGTTGCAAGTCCACGTCACTCTGGATGATGTCAGTGAGCCACGTCAACCCCATACAAACAACCTTCTAACATCCTTAAAATATCACGGTTGATATCTATCAACCTATCTCCATAGATCTATGATTCTCGTTGCTTTGCAACTATGGGCTTCTGAGCTTATCAACTCACCACATCTCAAGTCCCCTGGAGTGCCAAGTCTCTGGACTAAAGGATATGGTGCCATGCGTCCCCTGTATATCGATGGATAGGATTTACTCCAATGGTTGTGACTTCGAGAGTATTCACACTTTGAAGACTCTCCTCATCCAAATTCCTCTAGAGTGTCAAACTCGAAATCTTTGGCTACGTGTCCTCCACAGATGGCAACGTCGTCATTCGACGTGTGGATCCCAGCATGCTCTCGACGTGACACACACATTCCCTCGATCGAATGCCTGAGAGGGTTCCTAAAGGATCCATAGATCCATGGTCCACATTACTTCGCTACTTCGGCCTTCGGGGTTTTGACGTTACAACACCCTGATCCTCCCGAAGCAGGCAATGTCGAGATGACTATATCATAGATCCAACAATTGGAATAGTTCTCAGGCATCCTCAAATCTATGACCCAGATTAACTTTGGACTTCGAGACTTCAGAGGATCCGTCTCCCTTATGACGAATATAAAAATTCATTGAACTCGCAAAAGCTGAAGGAGT
>JZKD02S1763360.1:676424-692936 GCA_000966675.3 Picea glauca
GTATTGTGGTGTATTGGTGTAACTCTTATACTATTGTTCATTTCTCATTGGATATAATTGAATGGTTTAAGTATAAGTTGAAAAGGTTTTTAAAATTTTACTTGATACTGATTCACCCCCCTCTCGGTATCAACATTTTTGTCAAGTTCTTGAGTCACGAAGGGTTGTGATTCAAGGGGATCTCAGCAAAGGTGAAGAAGGAATTTCATCTAGAGATCAAGTACAAAGGAGGAAAGTGAAGGTAGTACAATAAGGAGAAGAAAACCCAATACCTAGAAATCAAAGGACATATTTTTGGGAGCATATTTGAGGTACCAGCAGATAGATCTAGTGGATATGAGGTACCAGTTGATAGATCTAGTAGATATGAGATAACAACGAACATATCTAGCAAATCTAAGGTACAAATAGATAAATCTAGTGAAAATATGAGGTATCAATGGGTCGATCTAGCAGATCTAAGGTACCAATGGATAGATATAGTGTAGATTTGAGGTATCAGTAGGCAGATCTAGCATATCTGAGGTACCAGCAAGCATATCTAGCAAATTTGAGGTACCAATGGATAGATCTAGTGCAGAGTTGAGGTACTAGTGGAAAGATCTAGTGCAAATATGAGGTATCAACAAGAATATCTAGCATATGTGAGGTACAAACAAGTAGATCTTGCAGATATGAGGACCAATAGGTAGATCTAGTGCAAATTTGAGTGTCCAATATGAAAATCTGGGTAAATCAGGAAAAGGGATTATTTAGGGATAGAGTTTCCATGTTTGTTGTAATTTGTATTTTTCCACAGTGAGCCATTTTCCCAGTAAGGGAGACCTTGTAAGCTTGGAGTCATTATTAATGAAAATTTTATTTGAAAGGAAGAATTTTTGCGTGCATGTGTGAACTTTGGTTTCCATATTTTGGTCCCATGATTTATTTATTTCCGGTCAGTATATTTTATTTTGTGAGTTGCGATTTAATTTTTAGCAAGAAAATCACAAGGAAATCATTTATCTAGGCACTAGATTTAGAGATTTCAACACCTGCCTCATTCTAATTTGACGATATCCTAAACAAAAATCCAACTTAGTAAAGAAAATTTCTCCATGTAATTCATCAATAACGGGAATAGGAAACTTATCTTTTATGCTCATTTTGTTGAGTTGTCTATAATATCGATACCTACACCATGAACCATCCTTTTTTCATAACCATCACCACTGATGAAGAGAATGAACTTTGTCTAGGTTGACTGATGTTGGCCTCTAACATTCCTTTGAGCATACACTCAATCTCACTCTTCTATGCATATGGACACATGTAAGGCCTAATTTTAGGCGGTACACTTCTTGTTTACAAATGAATAGAATGGGCATGATCTCGAGCAAGTGGAATACCCTTAGGAATTTCTCCAAATACCTTGGAATTATTATTGATAACTATTTGGAGATACAATGGAGCAAAGGATATAGATGTTTGAACATCTATTTAGCACAGTTGTGAAATTACACCATGGTTTTTGAGTAATTTTGTCATGCTATTATCACTTATCACCTTAGATGGTTTCCCTTGGATACCTATAAGCTCAATTTACTCTCATTTTGAGGAAAATCTCATGAAAGGATCTTGAAAATTAAGGGTCATTGTTCCCAATGATTGTAACCATTAGATCCCTAATAAAAAAGTTAGCACCACCCATTTGGATGGAAACCATGGAACTATCAAATAAATACACCCCCCCCACCCCCATATTAAGCTTAATTGGTACTTCCATGAACAATTTACAATACCTCCATATGCAATCATTACTTGAAACTTTGGTGCTAGAAATACAAAACAATTGAAACATTTTTCTAATTTGTAATTGATGAATTTATGGGTACTGTGAGAATCAATCAACATTGTTACCTTTTTCTTTTTGATGTATCATTCTATCTTGAGGTTTTGTGGAGTATTGATTTTGTCCAATGAATGACAAGATATCATTGGATTAGTGTCTTCTAGATATATATCTTGTGATGGTTCCAATTCTTGATTTTTTTCCCCTTCACAGTCTATGTAGAATAATTTCTTCTCACCACATGTACTCCCCTTACTGTACTTGTTGTCGCAATTGAAACATAGTCCTTTTATCTTTTCTCATCCATTTTTTTAGGCGTCAACCTTGTCATTTGATTGAGGTTAGGAGAGGGAACATGGTTCTCTCTATAATTGTTAGTGACCACTCTTCTAGTAGCCATATTTTTGGTTTCCACTTTCCTTTCCATACTAAAATATTGCTCTAGGGATTTAGGTTCGAAGAGACGTACCTCATTTTGAATGTTCTCCTTTAAAGTTCCCATAAAGAGATCTAGTAAATTATCCTTAGAAATGTACTTTACCCTGAGACTAAGTTTTTGGGATTGTTGAGTGTGCTCTATAATTGGACATTTTGACGAAGATTTATCAATTGAATAAAGAATGTATTTCTCTTAATATCCTTGTAATGTGATATCAATTCATCCATAAATTGGACCAAGAGATAATATAATTCTTTTTTTTCACAAATCCATTAATACCAAACAAATTGATCATTTTCTAAATACAAGGATGCAATAGGTACCTTTTCTAAGCTTGGCACTTGGTGTAGATCAAACAATTGCACCATCTGGAATATCCATGTTATAGGATATTTACCATCAAACCTCCTCATATAGATCTTTGGAACAAAGTATTTCCTTGGTGTCGTATTGAAACCTCAATGATGTGAATCTTGAAGTGATGAATAATCATGATTTTGGGGCACAATTTTTATTTCCTCTACATATTCATGGTTTCCTTGCATTTTGATATCTCCTTTAGGGAGTCTCTCATCTAGAGTATGTAATATCATGGAAGACATGGAATTTTTCAATTATAACATATTATTTTCCATATTCTCCCAATTTTCATCCTTCCTCTTTTCCATCTCTTTCATATTTTCATTCATCTTGTTTTCCACCTCATCCATCTTCTTTTCCACCTTTCCAATCTAGTGAAAACTTTCTTCTCTTTCTTCTTGAGTCATGGTTGAGATCTATGGAGATTTATTTGGTGAATAAAATTTTGTAGGAACCTTTGGAGCCATGTTAAAAAATAATAATTCTCCTCTTTTTCCTCTTTATCACAAATTTTGAATCACCAAAAATAGATCTTCCAATCAAAAGCTATGCCAGTTGTAAGTTACGTATCTTTCAAACCTTAATTTGGAGAATGTTTAGATGGATGATATTTGTATTGATATATCTAAAATTTTAGTCTTATGAGTCTGAAATTTAGGCCTATAATACTCTTATATGACTTCTTAAACTCCTAAAAATTTCATGAACCTTCACTGATAAAATGTTATAGCAAAAATACCAAAATGTCTTGTTTAAGACTAATTTCATGATTAGTAAACAACCCCAACTTCCACAAGATATATCTCACAAATTATAATGATTCAAAATATTTTTAAAAAATCACATGTAATTAAATATGTCTCCTCTGGACTCTAAAAATTTTAGAGTTTGAAACTTCACCGAAATCGTTTTATAGTGAAAATAAAAATATGACTCATTTGAGATTAATTTCAGGACTAGTCACAAACCTTGACTTCCACAGGATATATCTCCAAAACTATAACGAACCAAAACCTTAAATTTTTACCACCTATTCTTCAATATATTTCATCAATATCCTCAAAATATTGGTTTCTAAAACATTCCAGAAAAAGGATATAGTGAAAATTCCAAGATGACTCACTTGAAGCAACAAAGCCCTAGGATCGATGCTCTGATACCAAGTGTTATGAACCAATGCCTTGAGAATGATTAAAAAAAAATCAATGAATCCTAGTGCAGTTCAAGAGGAAAACCTAATTTTACAATATATTCAGTGTACAAGATGAGATAAGATTATCCTAAGACTAGGTCTCCTTGGTGTGTATATATATATGAGATAAAGGGTATAAATATAATGGAAGGGTACAATGAAGGGTTCTATCCTACCTACTAATATAACACAAGATATGTAATAATACAATATATACGGCTTAATAAAGGGTTTTATACTTAACATGGGGATTTTTCTAGGGATTAACAATTACTACATCCAAAATTTCAGCCAAACTCAAAATTCAATACGTAGTTATGATGTACTTCAAGCTAATGTTACTAAGACTTCAAAAGTCCACACTTTTATTCATTGGGTAGAAGATAAATATTTCAAGGTAGATGACCATTTTTGTCATTTGATTATTCACAATTTTTCACAAACAAAGTCCAAAGAAAATGCATTAGCAAACCTGCACTACAAATAGTTGTTTCCCAACACCTTTTTACAGTAATCCAGTGAAAGAACAATTTATATTGTTGAATCAGTAAAGAATTCAAGTTCTCTTCACATTCTCAAGTTGGTCTACATTGTCAAATAAAACCATATTGAATACCTAACAATGGTAATCGATTTTGTCTCTGTAAATCAATTTCTTAATCATCTTCCTCTATTGGGTCAATTTATTTATTTGGGCATGAAATCATTCTCCTTCCCCAAACTACAAAATGATTCCTAGATTGGAAATCAATTCCTATAGTGGAAAATGATTCAATCAAAGTAGGTATTACCAGTTAAGGGAATTAACACATCAACACATTACTCATGTCTCGTGCTAGAGGTGTGTATGTCCCATACATTTGTCATACGGCATGTGGGTGAGAGAGAACAACCCAGGGAAAATTTAAATTGTCCAAAGATAGGAATCGACCCGGTCATAGTGAAAATTGACCAAGGAAGATATTTGTCCCAGACAATGACATTATAGTCTAGTGAGAAATAAAATGCCCAACAACAAGAATTTTCTTAGTAGTCTAAGGAAATCAAATGCTAGAATACATGGGATGTGATTTAGGGACTCAATGGGAAATGGAAACTAGGAATAACGGTCATTTTATAACAAGCCTCGATCTCCCTAAGGAAATAGATGGATGGTATGTGTCATCTAGTTGTTGCAAGTAGGAAATTATTTGATAGGAAGTTGATTCCAACATGAATTCACCCATTATACATCATATTTTTCTTGCCTTCAAACAATGGCATGATATTGCAAATCTAAGCATAAAGTATGCTAATAGAGTTGCAACCCGACTCATCAAAGCCACTCAAAAAATATATATGTGCATAATCTATTCTCAACCAGCATGCTCATGCCACCATTTCATCATTCATTATGCATGTTAGGTTTCTTATGAAAGAATTGTAAACTTGTTTGATAAAATATATAACTTTCACATGGTGTGAAAAACAACTATTGTTTTTATCAAATCAATGTTTAAAACTTAAGCAAACACCATTCCCCTAAACTATAGAAAATTCCATATTGTAAACAACATTAATCACATAACAACATAGTGATTTTACCCTAGAAACACAAATGGGAAAACCATCTTCGAATGGTGCTCAGTTTCTTCATTTTGGCAATCTATGGTGCATAGATTTCATGGCTCTTCATGCATCTTTCTCTCTTGTCCAAAAGACACATTGAGAATGAAGGTGAAGGAGAAAATAGGGAGAGTTGGGGGGGTAAGGAAAGGAAAACAACCATGAGCCTTCATTTCCCCTCCCTTAGACTTCTCTCCTATTCTATTTGTTTTCTTTTCATTAATTTTTTTCCCTTCTCATTCTCATTCTCATTTTTGTCTGACTCAAATTTACATTTACATTGCTTCACATAGTTGCTTTAACCTTCATTAATTGTTGAATTGTATTGTAGATACCAATTCTTGCACTCATTCATTGGTTCGGATCCATTTTGACTCAATTATTAACCAGTATCCTTAAACCCCCCAACCCTCTAACCCCTAACCATTAACATTTAATCAATTATCCATTAATTCCTTATCAAGCCTAACCCTTAACTACCAACTAACACTCCAAATATTTATCCCAACCATTAACTAGTAAGCTTCGTAACCCTTATCCCACTAATACGCAATTGATGACTAACCCAAATACACCTAACCCTCTAACATCTATCCCACTAACCACATCATGAAAATTTGGTTTTCATTATTTTATTTTATCACTCACTTTAATGGTATTTAGACATCATTGATTATGAAAAACATCTAGTAGTGAAAACTAGAGTATTTCTCATCAACTATTGAGATAAAAATATGGGTATTATAAGTTTCTTTTGGTCCCCTTAACACAAATCAAGAAGACATTTCATTTCAATAACTCAAATACTATTTTTGTTTCACACAATATTGACATTTAAAAAAAATTCAAACACTATTGACATTTTTAAAAAAATCCAAGTTTGTTGAAAATTGGAAATAATCATATTTTTTTTTTTTTTGCCATTTAACCAAACAATTTGAAATGGGAGTCTCACTTTTAACTTTTAATAATAAAAAGTAGCATAAGTTTAAATATGATAAAAAAGAATAGCATCAGTTATCAAATTACACCTATGCAATAGTTATAAAGATAATTTCTCCAAAAGAAAATCATCAATCAAATTACAAATTGAATATCATTAATTAAGGAAGGAAATTCCATTGACTTAAATCATTTATAATAAACGTGTTTTCACGTACCTTTTCAACAGTATTATTAAGACAATTGTAACGCTACTAACGACTTAAATTCCATGCTTAAACAACGCTACTAACGACTCTATTATTAAGACAATTGTAAATGAAACACAAATGACCAAATTAACATCGATTAGATCAAAGTAAGTCCCTTTCAAAGGGCCATCGTAATGCAATCACAATAGCATAGTTGAAGGTAATGCAATCACAATAGCATAGTTGAAGGTAGATGTTATTTATAATGTTGATTTGTAGGTTGAGGGGAGAACACTTTGGAAAAAAGAGTTGCCATGCTATATGTGTTGGTCGTTGCAATGAAGTGGGGAAGTGACTATAGCAATACTAAGACATATTATGTTGATTCACATATTATTTTTTTTAATTATAATGTCAATATAATGTTATTTTTTAATCAATAATGTTAATATTAATTTTAATTATAATTTCAATATAATGTTATTTTTTAATCAATAATGCTAATATTAATATGACAATAAAGAAAAAAAAAGTATTTTAATAATATGTCAATAGGTTTTAATAGCAGTGTCTAATTGTTCTATGAAATGGTTTTTTTATTGGAATCTAGAGATATAAATTTGCACGAAATTACTATTTTTGTTGTTTAAAATCCATTTCTGAATGCATAAATGGATTCAGAATGTTGAAAACCCCATGGGACACTTGGATTATACATAAATAATCACTCAAAACTGTGGATTTAACAATTCAAATTTCAGACAATTGTCCCCATAAAATATTGCCAACAAAAAGTTATTTCATAAAATATTTAGACTACAACAATTTCAATAGACATCATAGATTCAATGCAAATGTAACTACTTTTACTATTTATCAAACTTTATTTTCAAGTTTACCATATCTCATAAATGTGACTTTGTTTTCAAGTTTACCTATCATAAATGTAACTTTTTTATTAGTTTAAAAATTTATATTTAATTCATGAATCCTATAACAAATATTTTTATATAAAAAAAAAAAATTATGTGTATTGTTAATTAATGTGAGTTTCAACGTAAAAATACTTCTTCGTAATTAAAAAAAAAATCCCAAAACTCAATTTATTATATAATTACAATTTAATATTAAATCAATATTCAACTTAATTAAAGAATTTAAAAAAAAAAATCAAACTAGCTCTTTATATATTCATTAAAACATATTCAATTTAACCAATAATTAGAAAAAAAAAAAATCACCCCATGAAAAAATATTTAAAAAAATATCACCCTATTAAAACAAGAGTATGTGTACAAAGACTTAGCTTTGATAATGCTTGGTTTGGGCCATGGAGAGGTCACTTTAAGAGATTCTAACTTGTTTAGATTGGATATGGTGGAGTTCATTATATTGACCCCAACCACATAAAACACCGGGACAGGTTCACCTCTGTATTAAGATACAGCATCTTCTCATTATCAAGAGCACATCCCCCGATTTCCCTCTTATGCTCTCTAAGAGGGAAATGCCTCATATTAAATTGTATATATTTATACAATTTAATATATGGGAAAATTTGTATATATTTAATATATGGGAAAGCTCTCTAAGAAAAAAATGCCTCATATTAAATTGTGTATATTTAATATATGGAAAAACTTGTATATATTTAATATATGGGAAAATTGGTTTGTAGCATTCTCCTCTTCTTGAATTCTTGATATCCTCAAGAGCTATAAGAGTTATAACTTATCTGCATCAAAAATTCATACTATAACTTTATCTGCATCAAAAATTCAGTATGAGATTAATTTCGTTTTTAATTAAAAGTTTTTCTTAAATGTTCAAACTTCTTATATTTTCTCAAAATATTAAAACATTATTTTGTTAAATCATCATGAAATTTGAAAAAAAAACTAATATCAATAGTATATGATCTAACAAAATCTATTAATAAATAATATTAACAAATTATCTTGTATTTTGGAATCAATATTCATTTGATAAAAAAAATCATATCAATAATGTATGATCTAACAAAATCTATTAATAAATAATATTAACAAATTATCTTATATTTTAGAATCAAATATTGATTGATATTAGTGACTAAATTACTCCATCTTTAAAATTGTACACAACCCTTCACCTTTAAAAGTTTGTAACTTATATGCCTTAAAAAGCTTAGTAAGTATATATTTCGTAAAATCTCATATCATAACTTACCATAATGCAAGACTTACTACACATTATGCACCACTTGTATTTAGTTCATACGGCAGCATGTATTAACACACAAAAGCATATGGCTTATGACTTTCATAAATCATATTATTTAAGGCATTTGGTACCCTTTTTCTTGTTTGATATTTCATCATACACTTCAAATAAAAATCACACATTGTATTATTGCAACTTTATAAAAATTAATAAGATAATCAAATCATCGCTTACCATAATATGATATTACCCCTGTTACATTACTATTTATTATAAAATTATTGTAATATAATATTATATCATGTATCGACAGGGCGAATTATAGACTCTAGTTAGGTTTAGGGTTTTGGTACCTCGACTCCTTGTTACTCCCTTCCGTCGCCCTCAGCGGGACTAAGTATAATCCTTACTGAGGAGGGGTCGCAGGCCACCTCCTACCGCAGGGTCGTGGCCCAGGAACATGCTGGTGGAGGCTTTCGTTGGTCGTCCTTTGAGCCACCATCGGACCAACGATCACAAATTTTCTTTGAAGGAATTGTTAAGGGAAAGGAAATGGAGATCGACTCAGTACCTGCTCCATCAAAAACAACACGCCCTTGGGAACCTAGTAAATGCATACCCCAGGCATCGTTGGCACCAAAATGTGTGATCAACACGCCTCGCATCGAGGAGCCAAAGCAATATATGAGGGACTATGCGCTAGTTGGAAAATTATTAGGTTTATGGCCCTCTCAGCACGAGCTTGTCAAATGGATACGACAATGGTGGAAACCCAAGGGACATTATGACCTACAACTAAGATCCAAGGGATTTTTCACCATCATCTTCCATAACCTTGAGGATCGAAACCGCATCTTTGACGAAGGACCCTATTTCTTCAACTCAGTTGGCCTCTTCCACCACTTCTAGATGGAGAAGTTTAGCCCTGAAAAGTTAGACTTTGCTCACGCACCGGTATGAATCCGTCTATATTCCCTACCACAGGAGTTCTGGTTGGAAGAGATCTTGGCATGCATAGGCAACACCATTGGGGCATACGTCAAATCCTTAGAAGCGACCAAGCAGAGAAGGTACACTTCCTACGCTCACATCTGTGTCTATCTCAACATCTTGAAGCCCCTCCTCGGTTCCATAGACTTGGAATACCATGATGAAGATTGGTCTCAAACTATTGACTATGAGCATATACCATTTCGATGTCGAAAATGCCACGAGCATGAGCATTTTTCAGAGAATGCCCCATGAACATTGTTGAAACCAAGACCATCAATCCTGAAGCAAATAAACCAATGGATGGATTCACACAAGTAGCAAGAAAGCAGTGCCTGGCAACCCGAAAAACTGTTCAGATAGCCAACAAAGAACCACCCTCCACCAACCCCTTCAGCATCCTTCAACAGCTTCCAGAAGACATGGATGAGCCGCATCTTCCTCCTCAGGGAATAACTGCCCACAATATTGCAACAAAAAATCCTATCACTATCCCTGTCTTGGAATAGATCCCCTCCTCCTCCTCTTCCCATGCCAAAGCGGGAGAAGCCTCAGACCCTGAAAACAGAGACACTAAAATTTTTCTAGAGGAACAAGATCTGGCGGGTGTCGACCTTGAGCACTTAGAACAAGCATAGCGCAAGCAAGAACTGTATACCATCCCTCTAGATCAGCTTCACAAGGTTCATAAAGTCTTCCTAAACTCCTCAGCGGGATATGCGGCCTGATCTACTACTGGCTTGGGCATCCAACACATCCAACAGAAGGAACAACACAAGCCTCATAAAGATGAGAATAAAAGGGCAAGGAAAAATGCCCAGAAACTTATAGAGGAAATCGGTCACTTCATGGTAAACTCAGGTCAGATACATCTCATCTCTGACATCTTTCCCCCTCTCTACTCTCCATCCTCATCATGGATCTCATCTCATGGAATATTCGTGGTCTTAAAGGTCATAGTAAGCAAATGATTCTATGGGATCGTATTATAGCGGAGCAACCAGATATTCTTTTACTGCAAGAAACAAAGTGTGTTGGGGAAGAAATGAACCAAATACTCTCCAGATGCTTGAAACAAGGGAAAATGATGAATATCGACTCCAAAGGTGCGGTTGGTGGCTTAAACATCCTTTGGAATCCCAACACCATGCTACTGGAAAACTTCTTCACAACCAGATGGACACTCTCAGTGGAGTACCACTCATTGGCTCCAATAATCCTGGCGTCCTTACCAATGTCTACGGACTATCCACCCAGGGGGACAAGCTTAGCTTCATTCAAAATCTAGATCGGCTAGCCACCCTCATTAGTGATCGTCGGTGGATACTAGTGGGGGACTTCAATATGGTTTTCCACCTAGATGAAAAGAGGGGAGGCACTCGCAGAATTGAGATGGAAAGTGAGCACTTCCAGGCTCTGATAGACACTCTTGGTATGATAGATATGGAAACCCATAATGGCCTTTTCACCTGGTCGAGCTCCCAAAAGGTTGCTTTTCGACTAGACCGCTTTCTCGTTTCAAAAACCATCTTAATGGAAGGACTCGCAATGGGTGCTAGCATCTTGGACATCTCGGGATCTGACCACTGGTCTATTCATATCTCTTTGGACATCTCTGGCACTCTTGGATGCAAGCCCTTCATATTTGAGCGCTTCTGGCTTGACCACCTGGATTTCCAAGCTCTTGCTCCGAAATGGTGGAGGGAAGCCACCATTTTTCATGGATCCAAAATGTTTCGTTTTCAACAACAACTGAAAAAAATTAAGCAAAACCTTAAGCTTTGGAACAAAAAAAAATTCAACAATATTTTTGAAGCCCAAAGAAACCTGAACGATCAAATGAATCTCATCTAGATCCAGATAAGGAATCAAGGCTTCATGGAGGACCTCAAAACACAGGAGAAC
Organism: Picea glauca; assembly: GCA_000966675.3. Classification (NCBI taxonomy): domain Eukaryota; kingdom Viridiplantae; phylum Streptophyta; class Pinopsida; order Pinales; family Pinaceae; genus Picea; species Picea glauca. The sequence goes on from JZKD02S1763360.1 coordinate 688,082, forward strand.
TCACTCAAACAACAGTTGGAGGAGTGTCATTCTCAAGATGAAGTCTTGTGGAGGAAAACATATTGAATACAATCGCTTCAAGAAGGGGAACGAAACATCAAATTCTTCCACCATGTGACCACCAATGCATACATAGAAACCGCATTACGCACCTGGTCACGGAGCAGGGGAAAAATTTCCATAAACATGAAGATATAAAGCAGGAACTAGTCTCTTATTACCAAGATTTGTTGTCAGAACCTCCTATCGACAGATCCCCTAACATAGAAAAGATCACCCAGAACATCCCCAACCTCATAACTCGAGAACAGAATGAAGCGTTGTCTAGGCCAATCATGGTAGAATAAGTGGACTCAACATTGCAAGACACCCTAGTAGGAAAATCTCCATGGTTGGACGAATTCATGGCGAACTTCTTTCATTTCTGTTGGCCCATGATTCGTGAGGAATTATGGGACATCATCAAAGACTCTCGCATCTCCGAGAAGGTTCTCCCTTCTCTCAATGCCATTTTCCTGACCCTCATTCCCAAAGAAGATGAAGTCACCCATCCTAAACAGTTCAGACCGATCTCTATTTGAAATTTCATCTACAAGTTGCTAACAAAAGTAATCGCCAAGCATCTCAAACCACTCTTTCCCCTCATCATCTCCCTAGAGCAGTCAGGATATGTTGAAGGTAGACAAATTCTCGACAGCATCATCCTTGCCCATGAAGTCGTACACTCTCTCCAGAGCACAGGTACTCCAGGTATGCTTTTAAAGTTATATCTTTCCAAATATTTTGACAAGCTCAGTTGGGCTTATATGAAATCCATTCTTATTGGTTTTGTCTTTGCCTCAAATTGGGTGGAATGGATTCTAAACCTCAATTCCTCTCCCTTCTTCTCCATTTTAATCAATGGTATTCATTCCCATCCCTTCATTCACTCCCGAGGAATTCATCAAGGGGATCCCCTATCCCCCTTCCTCTTCATTATTATGGAAGAAGAGCTCAGTCTCTTTATCAAAGCCTCTATTGTGGACAAGTCTCTAACTGGACTCCCCCTTCATGACATGGATCCCCCCATTTCCCACATCTATTTCGTTGATGACACCCTAATGTTGAGCTCCCCCATTGTCTGTGAAGCTCTGAGTATTCTCAATATCCTGCACACTTTCTGTTTTGCCTCAGGAATGGACATTAACAAATAAAAATCCCATCTCTTCTTCTTCAACACCCCCTTACATGTTCATCTTCACATCACCAACATCCTGGGCTTCACGCGTAGCTCCCTTCCGTCCAAATACCTTGTCATTCCACTCATCACTAAGGCCCTTCGTAAATCCTCCTAGGAAGGGCTCCTCTCTTCCATGGGAAAAAGACTTTCCTCCTAAACCTTTTGACCTCTCAACCTGCCCAGCCGCCTCATCCCCCTCAAATCAGTGCTTCAATCCTTGCCTATTTATTCTTTCTCTACTTTAGCCTCCCCAAGTTGTATTCTTACGGCCATCAAAACCATTAAAATAAAATTTATTTCGAAGGGGGAAAAGATGGAACGAAAAATAACTCTAATAAGCTAGGAAAAAAATTGCAAGCCAAAACTACAAGGCAGTCTTGGCTTAAGGGACCCAGCCACTCTCAGCAGAGTCCTCAGTGCGAAGATCTGGTGGAGATGGTTGAAGTGACCTAAAGGCCTCTGGGCTAGACTATGGAGGAAGAAGTATGTTCCACATATTGTTGAACACCAACTCATCAGATGGAATGAAAACACACAGGGCTCCCTGATCTAGAATGCTGCAACACAAGGACATTCATTGATTGTCGATCATGTTTTCTAGGAAATACGAAACGAAAGGACATCTGCCTTTTGGAATGAATCATGGCAACCATGGCCCAGATTAAATAAGCACCCTATCACAGAGGTTCTCCTTACCCCCAAAACTGAGGCCGGTCTTATCACGTTTGCAGACTTTTGGTAGGAGAACTCCCCCAGGTGCAACTTGGCATCTTTGGAAGTCCACTCCCAATGAAATTCATGCTCCAATGCATGTGGATCTTCAGACTTGGCATGAGACAACTGCTTCCAGGAAAATTCTGATTTCTCAAGGAGACAACATCTTAATATGGGGGCATTCCTCACGAGGTACCTTCACCATCAAAGAGGCCTACAACATAAAGATCGCCTCGCACTTGTTCCCCTAGGAACCAGTCTAGGCAAAAATCTGGTTGATCAAGCACTGGCCAAAAATAAGCACCTTCATATGGCTCATTGCACACAAGGGAATCCTCACTTGGGACAACCTCACCAAAAGAGGGTTTATAGGGCCCTCCATTTTCCCTCTATGCTAGAAAGACTCGGAATCACAAAACCATCTGCTCATTCTCTGCTCCTACGGATCACAAATTTGGGATCACTGCGCCTCAATCAAGCACACCATAGATTACAAGTGAGAAGGCCTCAAGGAGACCATAGAAGCATGGAGGGACTCAGCCTTCTATTCTCCCATCCTAAACCGTATCTGGCAGCTACTTCCACGCTTCATTCTCTAGCAGCTCTGGAAAGAGAGGAATAGATGAATTTTGCTTTCGTCTTAGCTTGACTAGAAGAAAATATGGCAACACATAACTGGCAAAATCAGGGAAACCATTATCCTCCAATCTTGGAAAGAGGAAGACTTGTCCTTTCCCCCATAGGAAAAATGCATCCTGGACAAATGGATCATCAACTTTCACCTTCATTTTGCAAGGAAACCCAAAACTTCACAAGCCGAATGTAGCCCCTCACACTGGTCACCTCCAGCTCCAGGACACATCAAATTAAACTTTGACGGTGCTTCCAAAGGTAACCTGGGGCCTGTTGACTTTAGGGTAGTTCTTCTCAACATTCAAGGAAGCATATTAATCATTGCACCGGGCAGTATTGGGCACAATGCAAACAATGCAGCTGAGCTCTGGGGCCTAATCAAAGGACTTCAATTGGCTCAAGACAATCGGTATCACAACCTGATCGTAGAGGGGGATCCACAATAATCCTAAGCCTCTTTTAAAAGATTCTCAATGGAGCAGATCTAGACAACATCTCCCCCTGCTGGCGACTCACCATGGGACTCAGCACCATTGCAACTCTCATTTCGCCTCACTTGGTGCTCATTCCTTCACATGTGAGAAGGAAAGCCAACCAGGTTGCAAACCATCTGGCTAATTTTGGGGTGGACTTAGAAGGACCAGATATCCTTTGCACATCCCCCACCCATAGCGATCAACCCCTCTTTTAGGACTTCTCAACTAAGTCTCTTAGCACAGATAGCCCCCCGGATGGGGTGTTAGTGCGCTCCATGCATCCAGTAAGGAATTGTGTGCCCACCACCTTGCGTCAGCCCACGTGATGACACCTATTTCTCCCTTATGCCTTTAATTCCTCCTCATGACTTTCGTGAACTTCCATTTCACTGCACCCTTAACTAAATGCTCCAGTGTGCTTAGAGTTGGCCTCCCATCATGGCTATGGTGCTGGTACATTGCTCGCTCCTCCTACGCTCATGCACCTTTACTCTCCATCGTTCTTCTTTTAGAGATGCCCATCCCCTTAGTTGGTTTCTATTTCCCTCCTCTTCCATCACATTTGACTCTCAGTCACCCTCTTTGGTTCTTACCTAGTTCATTATGTTCAATTCTCCACCCCTACCTCTCGTTAGTGAGGCTATGCCTCTCCTATGAGGGAAGTCGAATAAAGGTTTCCTCTGGTACCAGAACCCCACGAACATGCCCAACAAACACCCTCCCTCCTTTTCTCTCATACACAGATCCTCCCCTTTGTCCTCAACTCAGTCCTCACCAGACCAAGACGACCTTCCACCTCTATCCTTTCCATGGGCATACTGCGTCAGATGGGTTGATCTCCAAGGGAACTCGCTCGGCTTCTCTCCTGGATTGCTCCCGGACCTAGCCTCGACCTCGCGGTCAAAAATGGAACTTCCATCCAGTCCACCACCCTTCTCTCCTTCACCACCCCTATCACCATCCTCTATCCCTTCACTGGAATATTGTAAATTCCACTCGAAAGAACTCCAATTGTAGGTGTCCCATAACCAGGCGCAGCTCCAACAGGATTATGTTTCATCCTCGAGCCTCCGGGATTCAATTTCAATTCTACAGGACTTGGTCTTCACGATCCAGAAGGACGTTGATGACCTATGTTTTAGACTAGAACACTTGGACCTGAGAGCAGAACAAATTAAATCTCTGCTCTCGACTCTACTCTATTCTCTACATCCTCCATACTCGGGCATCAACTCCCCTGCCTCTCCAGGGGCAGTTTTGGTTCCAGAATTCCAGGAGGATGATGAGCATGGTGTGGTTGAAGGAGCATAGGAGGCCGATGACAAGCATGACACCATGCATGGAACACAAGCAGCAAAATTTGAGGGCATGCATGCCCACCAGACACCATGATAGTCGGCGCCTATACAGGTGTCAGCATGCATGTTTTCTTTTGACAATTGTCAGTAGTTTCTGGAATGTTCGGTTTAGGTTGTTGGCATTTTTTAATTTCTTTCTTATGCGTATGTTAGTTGATAGGCCTTGCCTTGGTCATCGTATCAGTTTTTTTGATATACATTTTTAATTCTTGGATAGGCCGAATCGGTTTCCCATGGGGCGATTCCAGCAAATATATCTAAATTTTCCTACTATATCTAGTATGTTTGTCAGTCTGATTTGGTTTCCTTTCGAGGAAACTCATCACTCCAGAAACTTGATCTCGGGACGATACTGTAATTTTTGTTCCTAACAAGTAATATATAGATCTTACTTATAATATATATATATATATATATATATATATATATATATATATATATATATATATATATAT